>OX465244.1:9863361-9977882 GCA_949987775.1 Aproaerema taeniolella
TAACCAACAAAAGAAGAACAAAAAAAATAATTAATAATACAATCGAAAAAAAAAATGTTTTTATGAAGTTATGGAGATAATCACGTTCCTTATAATCGATCAAAAGGATACCTTCTGTATCCGAAGAGATCGTTGCCATGATTTTTCCAGCCGATTGAGATACCTTCGTAGGAAAGAGTGTGACTTGTCATGTCATTGCATCGACTCTCGCTTAGACTCAGGTTCGTAATGGTAAAACCAGGTTTCATTACCAGTTAAAATTCGGGCCATCATTTTGTTCTGCTCAAAAACTCGGCATATTTGATGTGCATCAGAAAATATAATCAGGACTCATCTTTCATAGACTTAAGTCATAATAAGGCGTTAATGCAGGATGTTTTATTCTGATATGCCAATTAATAATGCTGGTAAGTTATTTTTTCCCAATACAAGTTTTTCAACTTTTTCTATTTGTCAATCAGTAGGTATTGTTTGAAGTTTTTAACGGTTGTTATTGTTAAGCAGCAAAAACTTCAAGATGCGTGATATAGGTAAACTACCAAAGTATTACGTTTATAAAAATGTTGTCATCAACACTGTATTTTGACTAAATATAAGACAAAAAAAAAGATGTATAAATAAGTTATGTTTGTGACAGCTGAGCGGAACTGCGACAACCGTCTACGCAACCACAACCGTTTCTGGCACTTCGTCGGCCGCTACCGCAGCACGTGCGCTTCGATCGCTCGGCTCGTGCGTTGGGGTCGCAGTTATAACTTAACCCAACCAACCCTTAACGGGTTGAAAGTAACTCTTAACGGGTTGAAATCAACTCTTAACGGGTTGATTGGGATAGGTTACTAACAAACCCACTTGTTGCGGTTGCGTCTATCATGATGAATCATGATCGACACAAAATAACCTGACGACGCATCTGTCCGACAAGTATGCTATTTATGAAGATTTTCTCCATGGCAGCTAGTTTATTTCCAGACTGACTTGTTTACTTGTTGATAACTTAAAAGCTAATGAATGACCCAATTAGGCTGAAGCTTAGTATACTTATATATCCTAACAATGAGTTGGGAATACGCATGTTTTTCATTTATTTTTTTAGTAATAATTTACATTGCTAAATAATAGTAAAAAAATATCTACGATGAAAAGTAATAATATGTTTTTTTCCGAAAAGTTAAAAGTAGCTAACCGAAACGAGAACTTAAAAAGGCCACTATTTTGGCGTGCTTCATAGTTTGGAACGAGTTAGTTGAGGAGGTTAGGTTGGAATAACTGTGTGGCTTTTGGTTTATGTTCAACAAATTTATCATGGAATAACATTCTCCATTTATAAAACGTTCTATAAACCAAGTACTGTATAACAATCAATCAGTGACAGACATTTTATTGTTATTGAGTTTGTCGTTATAGTCACTCTGGTCTATAGCAATGCGTTTCGGATATTTTCTCCATTTTTGAAATATTAATTTCCTACTCAAAAATCACAATCAAAAATATTCAAATAGACGTAATTGTGAAGTGCCAAAGATCATTTATAAAATATGTAGGTAATCCATATTTGAATCACATGCATATTCTCTATTAGCGCCTACCTGTTTATATCTACTTATTCACCCCCGCCAAACCTGCCCCTCGAACTACAAAATGTTGCAACATTAGTGTATGTAATTGACATGCATAATATGTAAGGTTACGAGAGCTTCGCTTCATGTATGACGTGATAAACCGACATTTTTAAATACCGTGATACATAGTGTGGAAAGACCAGTTTACCTAATATTTAAATGGTGAAATCTACATGTAGGTATCTAAAATGATCGACTGCAAGGTTTTTTTTTCGAACACGTTAAGGTGTTTTTGTTACTAACCTAAAGAAACAGCACTGTTGTATTTTTTTTTAATAATATGTTTGAATAATTAATTAAAAATCTGAAAATATAAGAAAACATAAAACATATTTTGAGAAAAATGATAGTTAAGTGTTGTGGTCTTTACTGTCCTTATCACCTTTTATGTATCACAAGGGTTTTCGATCATACAATTTTACATAATCTATTTATAGTTTTCTTCAAGTAATATTCGCACAATGTAGTATTCGATCAATCGCTTCATAATATAACGCTTCACTGTAAAATTATTAACTTTATTTTGTTAACTGGAAAAACGAATGTAAAACACTTCGTCCCTGACGCGGCAAAGATGTTAGTGACATTGACAACTTTGACGCATTGCGGCACAGTGCCCATATTTGAATTAATAGAACCGTCATAATCATACAACAAATATTTAATACGAGTATGTATAAAAAGCTAAACATGTAGGTATCTAATATATTTTCTAACATGTACAGTATACAGAAAAACCTCTTTGGTCTATGTCATGCTGCATACTTAATTGAAAAAAATAGTAATGTTAGTACACTATTTTACCTTTACTCAAACAAGAAACGTTATAAGAAAAGGCAGTTTAATAAATGAGGCAGTAAAATCGTGAATGGGCTGCAAAAAATTGGGGTGCTAATAATAATGAAAAGTAATAATTTGGCAACTAATATTATTAACTGTGAGACAAAAAAAAAATCTGGGTTCAAAAAGTTATTAAAACGGCACAAAGCGCGAAGAAAAAAAAAAGAAAATTCACCGTCTTGGATTCAAAAATGGGAATAAGATCCTATCCTAGAAGCCCTAGTAAACGAGTTCAGTATTCTTTAAACTACATATTTTTAATAGGGGTAGGTTTTTTAAATCTTAATATTAGTCGCCAAACAATTAAGTAAGTAAGTGTGAGTGAATGCTAATTTTTTTTTTTTGAGAACCCAAAATTCACATTATTTGTCGGTATATTAAATACGATTCATATTAAAACACAAGTAGACTACTAAAGTCAATAATTGCGAGTTTTGATTTAAAACTATGCAAATGTAGTGCTTTTAAATCAAAGTTAAATCGCAAAGTGGTCAGTTAGTTTTTACTAATCTTGGATAGTTTAAAATTATGTATATATTTTATTATAATATCAGTCATTTTACTATAATAAATTCAAACATACTTTGACCTAGAATGTCAACAATGTTTTTTTAAGTGTAGGTGGTAGGTACTTCATTTTAAAAAAGGGTCTTATGCTATATCACGAAAACATAAAATATAGTTACTAAATCAGAGGCACATACGGTTACACATTTGCTCTTCAAACGTAGGGCCAGTTCACAACGCGACGCTGCGCGCACATTTTAATAGAGCCACTCGAAATTTAATTTTATTTACTACATGAAAAGATAAACATTTCATCGTGAGAACGCCGCGGCGCGCCGCGAGGCATCTCGAGGCTAAATTTTCACATGTAATAAATAAAATTCAATTTTGAGTGGCTCTATTAAAGTGTGCGCGCAGCGTCGCGTCGCGGTGTGAACTGACCTTTACAAGCGATATTAAAGGCGACGTCAAAATAAACGTGTAAGTAGTCCGATGTGTTGTCGTTGTGCGTAAAAGTAACTATGGAATCAAATTTAACTATTTAACTTATTTGTTAGAACCGCAAACATATACGGATCTTATGGTTTAATTTGTTCTAAGAGGCTAGGAGAACGTTTGAAATCATTGTTGTTTTTGAACTAAAGCTTGTAATTGAAATGATTTGTAAAGTTATGTTAGTTTATTTTTATTTCTAGTATTAAGAGAGAAGAATAGCTTCGCGATTCTAGCGAAATAAGAATTTAGGAAAACATTTGCTATCACTTGCGCGCTCAAGCTGCCGGGCATCGCGTGCGATAGAGACCGTTGCACCTCGCGATTTACAATAGGTACTTTTCTTGGTGAAAGCATTTCGGGAGAAAACGTTTTCCACTAACTAAATCATAACAGATCACTTTGATTTTGGTGTCGATCGGTTTTAAAATAAAACAAAACCTGGGTGGTAAACCGTTTTGAGGCTGAACAAGACTTGGTAGTCACAACTACAACCGAAGCGGCAAAAGACCTTAGAGACAAACTTGTGAGCCATATAGGAGCTGTCCATGTAGAAATTATAAACTCTAAAAGTTTCGCAATTGGAACCAGATTTTCTTACCAATTGCTTCTTTGTAAAGTATATAATTTTTGGGTTGGGTGGACTGCTTTACTGTAGGTATGCCCAGACAGTCGTTGACTTTAGTATGTTGTGCTGATACGATGGTACTGTAGATGACCAGGAAGCATGCCTAACGCAGACAGCGGTCTGTTTCATGTAGAAATTATAAACTCTAAAAGTTTCGCAATTGGAACCAGATTTTCTTACCAATTGCTTCTTTGTAAAGTTTATAATTTCTGGGTTAGGTAGGGTTGAATGGCAGATATAATAGGTATCAAATAATTAAAAATGCTGTGGAATTTAAATTTTACAGAAGCATGTATGGATGGTGTACGATTGATTGGTATGGTGAGAAATGGCGAAATTAAAGAGCGGTGTAGTCATGACAGAAAATATAGTAATGAAGATGGGGAATGGCATTTTGTGATGAATCAATGAAAATAGATTGACGAAATAAATAAAAATTATGAATATTTTTGGCAGGGGTTGAAAGAGAGCACTCAATGCGAATGTACTTAGGCAAAATTGATGAATTATTGAGAAAAGACCATGTTAGGAGCGCCAACTGTGGTATTCGTGGTCTCTTCTTTGTCAAGGTGAAATATAGGAGTTAGCAAGGTCAAGTAAACATGAAAATGACAAAACACAAGGATAAGTCTTACAGTTCACATTAGCCTATATGTGGCAAAAAGTTCTAGAATCACATGGCGTTATGCTGTTCTGCCTACTCCAACATGGATTGTAAACATTTATGTAACCTCAAAACTATAATAATCTATTCTACACAGGTATTTTTTTTTCTTTTTTTTCCTCTTTTTTTTTCTTTTTTTTCTCTTTTTTCTTTTTATTTGATTGTTTTTTCTTTTTTTTTCTTTTAATTTTTTTACTTCTTTTTTTCAGTTTTTTTTATTATTTTTTTATTTTTTTGGTTCTTTTTTTTTTGTTTCTTTTTTTTTAAATACCTGTTACAATAGTATGTAATTACTTAATATACTTACTTTAAATGTTTTTCACTCAGGTACCTACATATCTGAATTTTTTTAACACAGTTTCGTGTTTAAATAAGTATTTATATTAAATACTCTATTAGAATAATTATAAACTAAATGAAATCATCACTTTAATTTATTTATCATTTTTATGTTTGGTGTGGAATAAACAGCAAATCAGGCAAACTAATAAATGGCAGTTGAATGACAATAGTGACGATTTTATCTATTCTAGTGGAAAAATTCAGAACTATCGAAACCTCATACACACTTGATGACAGCTTTCTCGATTAGCAACGCCACCGCCAACTGTACTTCAAGTTACTAACTACTCAGCAACCTAACATTCAGTTGGCAATGGAGCCCCAGTCAAAGTAACTGACATAAAATGTATGAAGTTTAGATAATTCTACATTTCGCCACCATTATTACTCCACCGCCATCCACCTTTCGTTAGTGGGCCGCTAGCCCAGGTCAATGACAAAATAACTTTATTTTATAAGAACATTTATGAATATTACTTAAAATTATGTCAGAGTAATGAATTACATTGATTATTTTGATTCTATGTTTATTTGTAAAGATTAACACAATTGTTTTTTTCTTCACTTTCAAGAATAAGTCATTTAAAGCTAACCATTCAACTAACTTAGAGATCATAGTAATGAATTCATAACCAGAGTCGTATCTTATTACCTTTAATAAGAATTGATGTGTTATCTGCAATTCATTAATATACATGTCGCCGGAAAACGTTGATCAATTTTTCGAGGTAGTTTATCAACTATCGGGAAATCATAGACAGCAGTTGAAATGTATTATTTAACACAGTACATTTAAACTAATTGATCAACTTACGCGGCCCGGTTGTAAAGGACACGGACAGAAGTGGGAGGCCACTTCCAGCAGGGTCAATATATATACCATTTTAAAGCTTAGATTTTATGCTTTCAGGTCACCTAATTTATTTATTTTTACGAACCCCCGTTTTTGATTAAATCCTGAAAATGTATATGTTTGACGGTATTTAGTTTCGGAACGCACCCTTTCATATATTTTGGAAAAAATAATGTACATACAGCAGCATATCAGGTTATACATTCGCACTACGAAAGCTGCCGCTACTATTGCGAACGAAATAGGGCGACGTCAAGGTCAACATGTTTAATCTGATGTGCTGTCGTGTGTACATTGTATGTGTTTCTGAACGCACCACAGATTGACATTAGCTGTCAAACCAGTGTCAAACGGGATGTTGCTTTGTAAAAAAAAACATATTACCTTTGAAGATTGCGACCACGCAGATTGCCATAATACAAGATTCTATTCATAGCCATATACCTAAAACTTGATTGATTGGGAAGATGTGCCCCGTAACTACCGTCTGAGCGAATTTGTACCTTAAATCACTAGTAACATGTGTCTAACTAAAATGATGTTTTCAAAAGTAGCTACAAATAGATCAAACGAGACGAGCCTTACACCCCACCTTCTAGCATTTCTTTGTATTTTATAATAATTTATGTTCTGTTGACCAATTTTAATAAATAAAACACAGTTATATGTTAATTACAATTTATTCTTCAATTTCATTTTCTATATCTTCACGAACCAGAATTCCATCTAAAAAGCTGGCTGGTGGTAGTATATTATCTTGGTGTCGTGCCCAACCCAAATACCAAACAATTGTCATAACATGAGCACAGCTCCCCACAGTTCGTTTTCCAATAATGCATGTGCAATAATATTCTTCGATCCGTTGACACCAATCTTGACCATTTAAATTCAAAAGAATATAAGTGAAATATTGTCTATTTGAGGTATGTCGTGACTGGATTTTTCCGCGTAAAAGCAGTTTATTTGGAGGAAATCTGTCAAGATTGGTGTCAACTTCAATTCTAAATGAACCATTTTGACGAATGTGCTCCCCGTAATAAGATCTAGCTTGTTTAATTTGGTATATGCCAAGGCCAAATAGAACTAAATCTCGCATTTCCATTACAGGGAACACATGTAATTCCGGGAGCTGTGCATCTATGTTAATGAAATTGGTGCGATCTCTATTAATTCTTCCATTTATTACAGAGTCTGCTAACAGATTTGGCAGTTCAAGCCTACTCAAAGCTCTGTTTAATATAAGTTGAGCATCGGGATGGTCGGTTATAACGGGATGAAAGTTATTTAATAGCGCTGCAGCAATTCTAAAATCTGCCATAAGATTTCTTGAATAAGTATTAAAATATTTATTTCTGAATAATTTAAAATCCCGTTTAAACCGACCATTTACAACTTCTACCACCCACCGACATAATGTGACACAACGTGATTTATTTGCTTTAATAGTGGATAGTTGTCTTTCTCCTACATCTAAACTCTCAGGTTTATGGACTGAATAGTGTAAAGATGTTAACAACCCTATTGTATCCCGAAATCCACGATCTAAGATGAACACATCATTTTCTCTAAAATAAGACCTCATCGGTGACTCAGGGTTTTCAAAAATGGCTTTCATTATATCTGCGTCTGATTGAGTCGCCGCATAAGGTCCTAATACCTCAATAATGTGTCCATCACATGCTACCATTAGAAAAGGCTTTACTAAGTTTTGATATTTATGTAAACTCCAGGTTTTTTTTTGAAACAAATAATTTGAAGATTTTTGTATGTATATATATGTACCATCACATATTACAATAGGGTTGTTTTCTTCAGTGCCAAAGAGCCCTTGGGGAATCAACAGATTGTGGGCACTGTGTGCTGCTCTCGTCAAGTGGTCGAGTCCCACATGTATTGGCACATAATATTGTGTCAAACAATTTCTTACACGTTTTATATATGTGCAGACAGTGCCTTTTCCTACCAAAAAAAGAGTAGCTATTCGAGCCATTGACTCCCCAGTTCTTAGTTTCACTAAATACATTCCTAAAGCAGTTTTACCTTTTTTACAAAGTCCATTTAATTGAGGCACACTTCTAAATAAATCTAAAAACTTATTTGTGGTAAGCCCTGTCCAGTAGTGGCAAATTGTATCATTGGCATTCTCAATGTCCTCAAAATTAACTATAACGTTAGTAGAAACACTAGATAATAAATACAACATATTTTCAATTTGTCTTTGATTAAAGGTGGAAACAAACTCGAACTCATTTAAGATATCGTCCCAGTTATAAACCACAGAGTGGTTCTGGCATACACGGGCATTTGGAGTAATGTATAGCCTTTGGTTTTTTAATATTGATTGTTTTAAATACCTTGGAACCCTGTGTCGTTCAGGGTTCACACAATTAGGCACAAAGCAACGTTGAGTGTTTTCAGAAGTGCGTCTGTAATTTGTTAATGTTATGTTTTGTTGCGCATTGGGTGGGTTTGGCTCTCCAGCCCAAGACTCTGGTTCTGAACTGGGCAATGCAGAGCTTGATGGTGGATCTGATGCTGCTTGTTCAGGTTGTTCAATGTCATGGCCAATCCAGGGTCCAACAGGAGGAGGAATAACAATCACGTCAGGTTCAACAGGCGGGTGGTCAATATTTTCGTGAGCTCGTATCCAGCAAGCATGGCATGCCCAAGCTTCATTAGGAATCTGTAAAATAATGTACATTTATTTCTTTAAACTAATACATTATGGACCAAGCATGGTGGACCCAAGGCGATCACAGAATGGCGGCCAAGGGGAGCGACAAGGCCAGTGGGCAGACCACCAGCCCGATGGTCAGATGATGTCGTCAAATTGACAGAACCTCTATGGATGAGGTTAGCACAGGACCGTGACGATTGGGGCTACAGAGAAGCCTATAATCCACAGCAGTGGGTTGATGTGGGCTGAGTATGATGATGATAAATATATTTGAGAAAAATCATCACTAAATAATTGAGAAAACTACATAAATTACAGAAGTTTATGATCTAAGTTTTATGTTTCAGACAGGTACCTCAGCTAACTAGTACTTCTTTAGTTATCACTGAATTGCAAATAGGGAATATTGTTCAGAGATTCACCATTTCAGGGCGGAGTAAATACCATAGTATTTGACATAGGTTACCTACCTGTCGTGGGAATATTTCATTTTCTATGTAGCTCCTCTCGTTACTGGCATCAGGAAGTCTATGACGACGTCGACCAGAACGCCTTGACAGCGATATTCCGCAACGTATACACACACTTGTGTGCCCTACTTGTCTGCTTGGTTGGTGATTGGGAATCTCCATACGATTTGTTGCTTCTCTCGCGACAAGAGTGACACATTCTTGACAAAGCTGATCACCATCAGACACCTATAACAAAAATAGTTTTGAATATTCGTTGCTCAGAATATACAACAAACCTAAGAATCGTTGTTCTCTCACTTCATCGGAGGACGGATGGTATGCTGTGAGAGAACAAAGAACGCGTTGTTCTCTCACAGCATACGAAATAGGTCGTGGGCTGCCCCTTTTCCGACACGCCGACCCATGTTTTTGTCCCTCAATCAAAACAATATTACACAGAAACACAACAAAATCTATTAAAAATGTATACTTTTTTATTTTATTGGTTAACTTGACACTTGCATGACTTGACATCGCAAAAACAAACTACTAGTGATGTGCCCATCTATCTACAAATACTAGCCGGCCTTGCGTACGCGTAGTAATAGTCTTACGTTACAAAAGCACTAGGTATCATCAATAATAAATATATTGCACCTAAGAAAAAAATATTATGAAAAACATTTTATTTACTTCTAATCACGATTTTTATGATTCAGGTAGGCTATTCAATTTTTTCTTTTTCTGGCGGTCCTTTATTGATTTCGCCAGTATCATGTGTTGTAAAGCCGACACTAAAGACTCGTTATCTTTACAGTTATGTTACATGACATTTCTTTGTTAGTGTTGGAAAGCCGACACAAAGGACTCGTTATCTTAACAATTGTGTTTTAATATGACAATCCTTTTGTTCTGCATACATTCATAAAACTCTATTTTTAAAACTCTCGTTGTTTTGATTATTTTTGTTAAAAATATGCAATTTCAAGGACAAATGCATTGATAATAATATCTTTATTTTTTTAAATCAACAATAATATTAAGACAAAGAGAATGATTTAAACAAACATTGGCAACCGAACCAGTACGAAAGTCATTACTTATTCCTTTTGGTGTAGGTGGGTAGTATCTACAAGCTTTTGTACACCTACTTATTAAACAATAAGCATCTAGTAGGTAAAAAAGCGCGATTTTTTATTTTCAACTGTTTCTTCCTTAACAGCCGGTTTGGTCGAGTGGTAGCGGCGGTCCGTTTCCCAGTCGGGGAAAATATTTGTGTTAAAAGCAGATGTTTGTTCTCATGTCATTACAAGAAAGAAAATATGTTTTGAAACTCCGCGTTTGTGACACGATTTTATTAACAGTTTCTTACTAAACTGCTATACTTAAAAACACCTACTTTTAAATTGTGATAGAAAGTACTATCAAACACACATACGTCTTCCTATTATTTGATCTTTAAAAAAATTGTATTAGAATTGCTTACCTCACGACCACACCATTCCTCAATAACGGAGACAAGCTCTGGGCTCAGATTCACAGCAAAGTATTGATGCAATTGCACGTTTGGTCGCAATAGTATGTGACAATTCACACAAACAGCCATGATGACTGAAAAAAATGATATAATATTATTTTAATTTAAAAAATAAAACGACCAATGATGCATAAGTACATAACTAAATAGGTACAACTACTACTGCTTCAGTAAAAATATGTGAGTTTTTTTGTCTGACATATATATAAAAATGAATAAACTGATAAAAAACTTACATTGCAAAAACAATAACAAGGAGATCTCCGGGTTCACAGTAATCCAAATCAGAGGCTTCGTTGTCCAAAGGTCGATGCACAGGTCAGTAAGAAAAGCGGGATCAAAGTCAATGTTCATAGCCAGGTCGTGAGAATAAAACATAAAACACAACAACGAAACACCGAACAAAACGTGGCGAGCGCGACGAAGTCGGAAGACCGTCTGAGGCTAAGCCAATTCTGACACAGTAATCAGCAAAAGAATGAGACATAAAAAGAGCGAGAGAGAGAGAGAATGTATAATCCTTGCCTGAGTTACTGTGGCGGATAGGCGCAACAGAGCTCGATCAAACAGCGCGATTTCTCAAATGTTTAATTATTTACGTAAGAAAATGATAATTGTTTTTCAAAGGTCACTTTAAAACAGATCAAATTCATCTTATAATTCAAAAAAGATTTTCAGAAAACGACATTGAATTGGTATTTATGGGTGAATTGAGGCAGTTTCGTGAACTAATTCTTTTAAGACGTTTTACGCAATCTTGTAACGGCGAATAACAATCAAAAATCACTAATCAGTGAAATGATGCATGTAGGAGTACATATTTTTATTTTGTAATGAAAACTGATTTTTTAGAATTAAAAGTCATCAAATGTTTCACGCGTGACGTCCTTTATAATAATTTGTTCGGATAAGTACCTTAATTCGGTCACTTGGATTAAAATATTAGTCAGTAGCACTATTTTATAATGTATTTTACATCCACTACACTAACGCTATTAATCCATTTAGGGGTAGGCAGAACGTCATGTAGTTCGAAAACCACTTGCCTTCACATTTGAGGAATATAATTATTTTATAAAAGTTTTCGTTACTTACATAGACCATATAGCTATTTATTTACTTTGTTGTTTTATCATTTTTGATTTACTTCAAAAATGCTCCTCAGTAATTTGTTGGAGACATCGCAGGTATTAGCTATTTATATTAGTATTGACTCTTGGAATCCCTACTGATCCACATGTCCAACAGAGTTGCCATTTGTTTAGCCTAAAAAGTGTCAAAGTGTTGCAAACACAAGATTGTAAATCGTTACACACGATTACCAAAAAAATATTTAAAAAAAAATGGAGGTCGCTTTTAAATATTTTTAATGCTTAATGTATTACAAAAATTATACACTATAAACCAGTATAATTGCACTCTCTGCTGGACGCCACCTCCCAGCTGTCATACAAAATCCGTCCATCTCCTTTATAAACTAACGATTTTGCCACACGTCAAATCATACACGAATGGACCAATCGCTGCTCAGTGTACATTTAATATAATACATGCAGCCAATTAGCGTACACCTCGCGTTTTCAACTAATTAGCGTACACCTCTCGTTCGTCAGATCATTTTATCGCGAGACGCTGTAAATTGATCAATTAACGGAAATGTATTCATTAAATAATACATTTCAATTGTCATTTTAGATTTCCCGATAGTTGATAAACTACTTCGAATTGATTAACTTACGATTCTTATTATTGTCCGGTGACATAGACAAGAAAAATAAATGGTCCTCGAATTGAACTCTGTGGTATACTATACAGATTGTGTACACAGTTAATCTAGTGTCGTTAACTTCGAAGGTTTTTTCATTAAAGTAAATGTGATGAATGAGCTCGGTATCAGTTGTTGAGCGACCACGCGTGAATCCAAATTGACGGCTGCATTTGGCAGGAACTTCCGAAGATCAGCGGTAGGGCCTGTGACTTATCTCACCTTCATATGCCGGCCATTTTGGTTTGGGAAAGGTGAATGCCTTATGTGGGCTTCGCTCTTTTGTGTAGCTCGCTCTATGTCCTTACCTTATGTACCGTATGCGCTACATTGTATCTTACGACGTTAAGATAATTGTTGTTATTGCATATCTTGCATAGCCACCACATTGTATGTTTATAATCTTGAGGAATTAATTTTTGTGTTATATGGCGTATGGTGAACGTTATAGCAGAGGTAGGTATGCTTAGACAGTCGTTGACTTCAATAAGTGGTGTTGATACGATGGTATTGCAAATGACCAGGAAGCACGTCTAACGCAGACAGCGGTGTGTTCCATGTGAAATTATAAACTCTAAAAGTTTCGCAATTGGAACCAGATTTTCCTACCAATTGCTTCTTTGTAAAGTATATAATTTTCGGGTTGGGTAGACTGCTTTATTGTAGGTATGCTCAGATAGTCGTTGACTTCAGTAAGTTGTGCTGATATGATGGTACTGCAGTTGGTCAGGAAGTACACCTAACTCCGAAGCGGTCTATTGCTGTTGTTGTCAAAGACACATTTGCTTCCATGCAAAGTTTATAAATTCTGAGTAGATTCATTTGTTGAGAGCACATCATAAGTGAAGTCAGTTTGGCGTGTGGTAAGCGGGTATGTAGAGGTGAGGACATGACTTCATGGAGCAGTGAGATAGTTGTGGGCTACAGAATTTGTGCCGTTGTGATGGTACCGCTGCTGTTGATCAGGAAGTATTTCTAACGTCGACCGTGGTCTATTTCTCAATTGCCAAAGAAGTTGATGCGCAGATGCTGAGAGCAGCAAAACTACGATGGGTGATTATAGCATGGTGTCCATGATGAGGTGAGTAATTATCCGTTAGGTCAGATGATTATATTGAAGTCAGACAACTGATAACTTGTGAGCTCATTACATTAATTTAGGTTAAAATACATTACTTATGATGCTATTTTAGATGAATTACAACAATTCATGCTTTTTAACAATATTTTCAAAATAGTAACAACAAAATGTTTGACTTATGGTAAATGCATTGTGTATTGTCATTTTCAAAAGTTAGCAAAAAGTAAGTAAAAAACTCTGTTCAAGTACATTTATGTTGGAGTGTTCCGACCCTACCAAAAAAAATCGCAATGTTTATTTCTTTCGTTAGATGCATGCTTCTGTAAGATTCAATTCCACAGCATTTATCTTTTTCGCTACATCAGCCACTCAATACCACGCATTAGTGTGGGGGTACACGTACGCCATTGTGAACAGCCACATAAACCGTTATGGAAACTTTGTAGCTACCCATAAAGTCATGCAAGGCAATAAAGTCATTTGCTTTTCTACTTTCACTCTCCTTTCAATATCGTTTTCATTTTTTCCATTTCTTGTAAAGAATCATTCTAAATACACAAACGTCTTCACAAAATATTACAATAAGACAATATGGTCCTGAATTAAATGATTCTAGAATTTTCGAAGGCTAAAAAACCTAGTCTTACTGGGCTATAAGTATATTTCGAAAAGTCAAGCAATAAAACGAAAAATACAAACCAGCAACTATATCACAATGTCCTCTTTAATAATTTTCTTTCTGCTTACTTAAGCAAAAGTTGTTAAACTTAAAAAATAAAAGGCATCTTAAAGCGCCCCATCATCCAGCTTTCTACAGAAATAGAAAGAGAAGAGGAGATTCAAACTTTAGATACCTCGCTCGTTCCAAGAAACTGTATAAAAACGTCAACCAAATTACATCATAAAAGTGACAAATACTGCTACAGAGTTAAGAATGGTGTAGTATGAGTTGTAAAAGTTAAAACTTAGCATCTTAAAACGCCCCATCATGCAGCTTTTTAAGTTAATAGAAAGAGAAGAGAGGATTCTAACTCAAGACACCTTGGTCCAAGAAAATAAACAAAAATGCCGACAAAATGAAGTCATGAAAGTAACAAGCAAATCCACAATCAAGTTAAGTTCGGTCTAATAGGTTTCTTCTTAGCTCAATTGTCAAAGGACTATTTTGAATTATATAAACGTCACTCATCAACGACAAAGCCAAAACTGTGTTTTGACAATATATTGAAAATTATGATAATTCAAGATGAATGGGAAATTTAAATAAACTAAATTTAGAATATTAAAAAATAAAGGGTTCGATAATTACTATCAAAATTTGAGAACTTTGTGTAATTCAATTCACGATCAAGCCCACTGATAGGTACGACAGTCTATATTACCCCATTCCCCGTTATTGACGTAACAGTCTACTCGTGTTTTATTTAAAAATAGAGTTTGTTTGAGTAAAGATAAAATTGTGTATGTAACAAGAATGTCAATCAAATATACTAATATTGCAACATTTTGAAGTTTTACTATCTCGTTCTTTGTTTGTTGGTAAGGTCTTTGTAAAAAAAAAAAAAAAAAATGTGGCTGAATACTTCTGGAGTTTATTCGTTGAGGTGGGAATGCACGTGTCTGCGCTGTCTGTGTTTAGCACATCAAACGTCGACCTCGGATCCACAAATCCGTGTTAGGATGGTTTGATGATGAGAGCCTCAACCAGTGACCAGCTCAGTACAGTCAGTCCGGCGGTCTTCTCACAATCCACTACCTGCCCTGAGTGAGACTCAGCTCGAATATCAACAGGTCTCTGACACCATCCTCCTATCTCCATCATCTCAGGGACCAACCCAAACTCCTTCGGTGCGTTCAACCGATCGGTCTGGCTCCCTCTCATTCATTCGAGCTCCTAAATTGGTTCAATTGTTCGAACGATGAAACGATTCCAACACCCGTACATCGTCGATGTCTAATCAGTACACTTGTTCCAAACTTAGCTTGTGAATCCTATATTCGGCAATAGTTTACCGACTATCGACGTTACTTTCTAACTGGAGTTTTGAATGAATTAATGTTTCATATTAGTCTAATCGACATTAAATAAAATTGCTGTGCGAGTGTTTCGTATGTAAAATTTACAAAAATAATCAAAAAACGCAGCATACAGCCATTGCAGCACATGATTTTACTGATTAAAACTACATGATTTTACATTAAGACTACCCAACCGAAGTTTACAGAAGTGAACAATTCTATACCTTTTCAAGAAGTACCAGTTTTAAAGCTATCCAAGTATCAATTTAAAAGTTCAGTAATTATAACATTATTTGAGTAGGGTTTATTATTTACGAGTTGGCCTCTGGGTATTAATATTTTGATGTCTTGTTTTGTACGGACGCGACCTAAGGCCACATAGAGTTGGCCGTGACTGAAGACATCCGACCAAAGGTCTACTCCTACCCGTTTAATCGTTTGTCCCTGACTTTTGTGTATCGTCATCGCGTAACACACCTGCAACGGAAATTGGCGGCGGCACATTTCGTACGGACTGTTGCGTTCTATCGGTGCTTTAAATAGAATTCTAGGTATTAAAAATTCTTGCGATCTGCCTAATTTTTGTACTGTGACGAGACGCGTAGAAATAGCTTTGACGATAACTTTTGTGCCGTTAACCAAACCGTCCGCGAAACTAAGGTTACGCATAATCATACACACGCAATTTATCTTGAGTTTTAAATTAAAATCTGTAACACCTTTTGGACAGAGTGTATGTAAAAGGTCGGTACCCAGAAATACTTCATCGGCGTTTTCGCTAACAATTTTGTCGATCGCATAACAATGCGATACGTCTCCAGATACAAGTTGCAAAATTTTGGCATTAATTTCTCCAACGGCATCATTGCGAGTGCACAGAATTGCTCTTTCAGCACAGAACTCTCGATCATTGACGTCATTTTCAGGAAATACGAATTCAATCAAGTCCTCCAAGTTTGAAGCAACCTCGATTGAATCCAGCTGAATCATTCGCTGAGGAATTCCGTTCACTGGCAACACATGAGGAGGCAACTCGTTGGAGCCCAACTTTAAAAGGAAATCTGCGTATTCGGCGTCCTCCCTGCACCGTTGCGAAGTAGTCAATGCAAAGGTTTTTAAACTTTGCCAAAGTCGCGAAGTTTTCATAGATGCGTTTATAACATCGGAATTGGAACGCGCACCCACCACGACTGGAGGAATTTGTCGAAAGTCCCCTGCAAAAACGATAATTTTGCCCTCAAAAATTTTGTTCGATCCCATCAAATCGCGCATCGATCTGTCTAACAAATTGATCAAGTATTTGTGAGCCATCGGCGCTTCATCATACACAATCAGGTCAGAGTTTGAAATCAGTTCAGCTCTTTGAGTGCCATTTGTAATGTTCCAGACTCCGCGATCATCCACGAGATCTAAAGGGAATCGAAACAGGGAATGCGCGGTCATTCCGTTGGTATAATTTTGAGCGGCAATTGCGGATGACGCACAATTCAAAACGACGCCTTTCAAGTAACCGCGAATGTGCGCAGTGATTACGTTTAATAAAAGCGTTTTTCCTGTACCGGCAGGCCCGTCGATGAAAATCGCGTTGTTATTAGAGTCGCGGAATTCCCTATCAACGCAAAGCCTATCTATGTAGTCGAAGACGGATCGTTGGTCGGGAGATAGCTGCGACAACCATTCATCTACATATGATTTTGCGCTATCAAAATCATACTCCGTCCGTTCCCTACCTAACTCCGTCGTGTCGTCTGTGACTTCCGGCAAGCCCTGGTCTATCAACGACGATCCGTGTCGACGAAGCATGCGATTTATTTGTATGAGGCACATTCTGTACGCGTTTTCTTCGTCACCTGGCATTCTGTGCAAAAAATCTTCAGCCAAGTGATTTTTAAATTCGTGCCACATCGTCGCAACTGGGGCACCATTAATAGCTAGCAGTACGTAAAAACTACGAAGTCGTGGTCCGGTAAAAAAGGTCGAAGCTTCCGACATAGCTGATGCGTACTCGGCTTGATCATCCGCGAGACCTAATTCTTTGGCAGCTTCTTGAAAAGTGGTGCAATTCGGACCACCAGCTTGTAATAAGTCAGTGTAACTACGACACGCACGAACATTTAATAAAAGTCTAAGGTAGAATTGTTCAGCTCTGTTCGGCCCGACCCAGAAAAGACGCGCGATGAGCTCACCCCTCATTCTTTTAGTGACGAATTTCCCGTTTTGGGTGGGTATTGATTGAACTGTTTTTAATTGTGGATCCGTCTTGTGCACATTAAACTTTTCGTAAAAGTCAAGGTACGTCAGTCCGTCAAATTCTTCACCTAAAGGTCGGGCAAAGTAATCTAACAGGTCTGAGCTTGCGCTACCGACTGCACTCTCTTCCTGACCGTGTCGAAAGTAAACGGTATTTTGGTCGGGTAAATGAACCGAAAGCATCTTTACTGCTGGTTTTCTAGAAGTTACATCAAATTCTAAACTTCTCCAAGCCGCATCGCTAGAGCTGATGTAACGTTTTGTAACGTACTGCTCAATTTCGTTATTGCGGTCGGCTTCATCAACAACGGCTACACGAGCTTCATCAGGTCCTTTCGTCATATACTTGAAGAGATATTTTATGACGGTGCGTTGCGACGACACTTCCAAATTAATATGAGCGTCATATTTCAACAGCAAGGCGGCATTGTACGGAACGACCCACAAATCGTTAATTTTAATTTCTCTGCCGCGATATTTAATAATTGCCTCGTTTTCACTGCTGCGGCGGAAATTGATGAATCCTTTGTCGTCACAGAAGGTGACCGGCGTTTCTCTTTTTGGGAAATGTTTGTTGCATCTATTTTTTTCACTATCCTAACACGGAAGATTTGTGCGGTGAGGCGGGCCGCACGGTCCGTGAATCATGTGTGTGAGGACTGCCTCGCGCAACCTGCCCTCAGCTTCTGAGGAATCAGGTATATCAGCACGGACAAACTTATCCATGTCTGAGCTTTCTACAGGCCCACCGCCTTCGACTCTAAAACAAATATGTGCATGCGGCAGTCCTCTTTTTTGAAATTCAATGACGTGCATAATGTAATCAATTTTGCCAAACCATTTCCCGCTTTTTAAATCTTTTAATAATTGACCCAGTCGTAATTTGAATACTCGAGCGCAAATAAGGGGGTTCGCTTGCTGACCCGGCAATATTGATTGCCTTATCTCGGGCCAACGCGTGTTGCATGTAAAAGTCAAAAAGAATGACGGTGGACCTGACCTATTCACTATTGCTATAGCGTCCAGCTACTTCATTTTCATATAACGCGGACCCCCTGTAAATGAACTGGGCAAATAGATTCGTCCCGGTACAACATCGCCTTCGCCTCTGATAGTCTCATCATTTGCTATCTCCCGCCTTAATTCTTCGAGTGGTGCAACCCCAAGCGTGTCTTGTTGACCTCTCGCTTGGGCTTTTTCCAAGTAACGGAGACGCTCTTCTAAAACTCTATAATACATATCGACCAACCACTCTTCGGACAATCGACCAAAAATACTGAAACGCGACTCGGATAAAGCTAAGCAACGGACATATTTAACCTGATGAATCTTTTCGCCGTTACTACCCCTTTTATCTGGATACCAGCCTGGATTCCCGTGCGGATATAATAGAGGATACTGGAATGTTTCATAGAGCGGATGCATTATATCTACCTGATGAGGCCTACTATCACCTATTTTCCAAATGGCAATACTACGCGGTACACGCTCTTCGCGGTCTGTGCTAATTATAGCCGAAATTTCGCTACCTATAGGCTGGTCTCCGAGAATGTTCCCGTGGGTGGCTCGAGTGGTTTTCTGAAATTGTATGAAAACCTCCGACGATGGCTCTAAGCTAAGTCTTTTGAAGCAATCTATGTACGGGTTCACGGTATGCAAAAAGCACGAAATCGACCTGACTACCTGCCTATCGAGGCTATGACTGGCCGCTAAGTTTTCCCTCTCGGTGCTGTCATTAATGTAAAAGTTAATATTATTAGTCGTTTGATTGTACGATAAATCGAAAACGCGGTGGTAGACACGGCCCTGAATTTTGATAAAAGATAAGCCTAGAGGTTGTTGATATCCGTGCGAGACCCCGAGTGCAGAAAAAGAAAATAAATTGTTGTACGCACGCGGCCTATTGAGGAAAGCAGGATGAGAATAAAAATCTTCATCCAGCGGGGGAAAGTCTTGAACCTTATACACCCCCTGATGACAGCACCATTCCCTACTTCCTTCCTCTTCGAAAAGCGGGGCGCCGCAGTGTGGGCATTTAAAAATTTGCGGGTCTAACAACGAATTTTTTTTTAGGGAAAACAACGGAATAGTGTTTAGTTCTGAGCCCCGCTTTTCTCCTATCAGATTTGCTGACCTGCGCAACGGTGGATCCACGTTTCTACTTGATTCATTATATCGTGTTACAGCGGCTTCATTTACTTCGGGGTGTTGCTCATCATAACGTTGTACAGCGGCGCGATGGACATCTGGGTTATTTTGCGAGTATCTTTCAACTGCGGCGCGATTTATTTCCGGGTTATTTTGTGTATATCTTTCAACAGCGGCGCGATTAACTTCTGGATTGTTTTGCGTATATCGTTCAACGGCGGCGCGATGAGCTTCCGGATTATTTTGCGTGTATCTGTGAACAGCGGCGCGATGGACTTCAGGATTTTTTTGTGTATATTTATTTACTGCGTCCAGATGCGCATTTTCTTTAGTCGGTTTTCTACCGCGTTTTTGTTTTTTGGGCCGACCGCCTTTGTTCGCCACGGTTTTATTCGCAATTTCGAGTGGTTGACGGACAACTACTGGTATTAATTTAGACAACTCAGAATCTGCAATTTTTTCAACCACAACCACAGGTTTTAGGTACGTTAATTTTGGGTCATTTTGAATATTTTGCGCGGTGTTGTAATTAAGTGCAGTTGTAATTTCATTTACTGCGGGCATAGTTTTTTGGAACGGAGTCAGTAATAATTGACAACCGTTTAAAATCGATTCAGAATTTTGAGTTGACGTTTGGACGGATATTTGAGACGACGCAAGACCTACCGCGGGCATAGATTTTTCGAACGGAGACAGCGGTAACTGAAAACCGTTTAAAATCGATTGAGATATTTGGGTCGACATTTGTACGGATGTTTGACTGGACACAAGATCTTCATCCACTATTACTCGTACTCTATTCATTTCGTACTGCAAACCGTTGTTTATTTCACGAGAAAAAAGTAGTTTTGCTAAGTCTACCGTAGAATCGCACCGGAACAAACGAGCTACCAACGGTCCTGAGGTACTGTCCTCTTCGCTACGGTTATACGCATTCACAGCGTGACTATTAAAAAAAAGTACTTTTTATTGTGCCTCCAAAAAGAATACGTGTAATCCTGACCCGTAAACAAAATACTATCAGTAGCATCATTATGATTTTGACCGAAAACTTCCTTTTCAAGAATGTCCGAAAGAGTCTTAATTTTTTTTTCTCTGTCTGAAGTACTATTTGGGAAAAAGTTGTTTATTATGTAGTTGTCCATCATATTTTCAATTTTGACATCTTTATTCCCGACGCGTAACTCAGTGGGTAGATCATCCGCGACTAACAAATTGGTATTCGACGGTATACGATTAATCGATCTTAAATAATTATATCTTTCTATGTATAGATCGTCCCCCCATTGCAAAATATCGTCGATATCTTCTATAGTAAATATTTCCCGTTTTTTAAGGACCGAATAAACCCCGGCACATGCTGCCATAGCTGTACACTGCGCTCCCTTACCTAAATATCCCTCTGACCCTTGGTGAGTCAGACCTAAAAAGCAGAAAACGTTTTAATAAGATACTGGAATTTTAGGTATTAAGGTAAACGATGTGGCAGGCGGAATGTTACTTAAATCAGCAGTGTCCTGTTTGTTGAAATATTTGTTTATCGATGACGGAAGACTTAGAATAATAATTTCGTCAAACAAAAGTTTATTGTTTTATAAAGTTAAATATACCTGTAACATCATTTCACGATAAAGATGAACATATTTTTCTATAAGTGAAAAATATTATTATGACAAAAAAGTTTACCGTGTAAAAGTTTTGATCAAATTCCTGTTATAAAATTTTGATAATTTTAACAGCAATTTACCTAGGTACTTTTTATATTAAATCCCAGATTATACAACAAAATTATAGAAAACATTCCGATGGACTAACTATTTCTATCATATGAAAGCACGACCAATAAATTGAATTGCACTGGCTATCAAATGAAAAACAAAATTATCAAATTCTTCTATTATTTTATATCGGAAGAAGATTATCCAGATAAATACAATGAAGACGGACGTAGATTGCTGTCTTTTCCGAAAGGCAATTGCTTCAAAAATAAGTTATAATGTGAACCCGATTTGAGCAGGCCTTGGCCAAAATAATGTATGTTTTAAAACGTTTTCATAGGTATTTGATAATAATCATATCAAATTTCAGTGGCTTATTGTTTTTTTTTAATGACATATAACAAATCATTATGTTTTAGATAAATAAAATGTATTAAATTCTATTGGTATTAGGCGTTTCCCAAACCAAAATTTTAAATAGCACTTTGAGGAAATTAAACACGCTATAGTAATTGGGTGACTTTCAATTAATTAGCGAGAATTACGGATGTAAATCAGCTTATTAAATTGAACAATTGTAGTGTGTGCACTCTCTAGTAAGTAGTATGAAACCAGCTTTAACGCATAATGTAACCTAAAGATCAAATAACATAGTGAAAGCCTTTGAGAGACAGAGAGATGTATTGAAATGCAACCCATGTCATTAGGTCAAATAAGTAATAGACTACAATATCAGGTGTCATACTATGTATCTCGTTCTATCAATATTCTTTCGACCAACTGCGTGTTTCCTTTTACTCCCGGCTCCGACTTCTACATTATTACCCTTGCCAGTCACTGTTTAAGACAATGAAACACAGTGGCAGTGTGTTGACTTCTTTACGGCGACCGGCGACGGCGAAGTACTTAGTAAAACCAGTTTCTAGTTAGGGACCATTTAGTGAAAATGTAACCCCGTCGGTATAGTTTTCGCATCAAATTACGAAGAAAAGTGCATACCAACGCAAAAAAAGGCCAATGCCGAAGGCAAAAAAAATTAAAATGAAGAAAAAACTTATAACAAATAAAATAAAATAAAAAAGCCGTAAAACCTCAAAAAAAAAAAGCTAAATAGTGAGTCGAGGCAATACCAGGCGACCAGAATAAATAAAAAAAAAGAAATAAAAAAGATTTATCTGGGTGCCGGATGGGATATATTCATGTTGGATGAGGACGCAGCTAAGCAGCCATCAATTCAATTCTATTTCTTGACATGTGTTCTGTGTGTTCGGGATTCAGGATTCAAGTCAGGGGCAGGCACAGGTAATCAGTTTTTTAAACAAAAAAACGCCACAATAGGATACACTGTTAAAGAACGAAATTACAAAATAAAAAGGGCAATGTCAATGAAGCATCAAGAGTACGTGTCGGTCCGGGGTGC
Organism: Aproaerema taeniolella; assembly: GCA_949987775.1. NCBI lineage: Eukaryota > Metazoa > Arthropoda > Insecta > Lepidoptera > Gelechiidae > Aproaerema > Aproaerema taeniolella. Next base: position 9,886,377 of record OX465244.1, read on the forward strand.
CCAGGGTTAGTCCGGCCCAAGCAGCAAGTAGATGTCAGCAGCCGGAGCCACGAGCACTCCGTCCTAGCAGCTATAGCAGTCCACGCGAGCGCCAACATCGAGCGTTTTGGTGCGGCGCAAACGACACCACCTCGTCATGTTAATGGGCTTAATTCGCGTTTCCGGTAGATATTATAAGGGAGCCTTAATGTAAGTGTCATTTTTTATAGTGGTGTTAATAATGCGATTGCCTGATAAAAAAATATATTTACAAAACTAATGTTTATTTATACATATCTACCACTATTATACTTTCCCAAAGGAAATATGTAAAAAAAATGTACTTATAAACCCTCGGCTAAAAACTTCTAAAATTCAAATTGTCTCTTTTGCCCTTTCAACATAATAGTAAAAATTTAATTTTTAATTTATACTTTAAAAAAATATATTTTGTGATCAGTATCTATAATAGATAAAGGTTACCATATTACCATGTGGCCTTAATCATAATCTATCTACCATCTACTCATTGAGATCATTCCTATAAGCCCGAACATGCTATATCTGCTGTCATTGGATGGTACAGCACATAATCAAGGTTAGCATGTCTTTAAAATATACCATCAAACTGACAGTTCGCCAAATTTGAAATCAATTGGACCTGTGAACATTATTGAATGTAATTGATTGATATTCACACGCCTGAAACTCGCCCGTCTATTTAACTTGAGCAAGTCTATTTATTCATTTAGTTAGGAGCTACGATGCCACAAACAGACACACAGATATACAGTTCGCGGAATTGCGACCACACAGATTGCCATGTTACAAAATTCTATTCTATTCAGATACACATGTTAAACTTATAACACCCCTTTTTCTTTGTCTACAAGAAGTAATTTTTTTAGAATTGCGGTGGTGGTCACGAATTACACCACCCCACTACTTTCCGTGAGCCTCGTAAAAATCTTAGAAAAACGAACAGCAACAAGAATTCCCGAATTTATTTATTTACTTGAACCATACCTATACTCGTTTTATGAGTTATGTGCATAAGTTGCACACTACCACAATGTTCTTACAGTGAGGGAAAATATTATGAAAAAACCTGCACATTCAAGTTAACCATGTCACACAGGTCAGATTGCAGTCGCTACACTGTAGTGACTTGACCTGTCAAATCTGAATGAGAAATGGGACTAAGCACTACAGACTACAACAGGACGACATAGAAAAAAATACCCTAAACTTTCCCAATTAATTTAAAGTTAGTCCATACTTATATATTATGTAAATATACCCACATCACCAGTGAAATACTTAAGAAATTAAAAAAAAAAAAACATTATAAGATAGTCCATAATAGTGTAAGGGAGAAGTTTTTAGTTGAATTTTTAAGTTTGTGTACAGAGACAAGCGCATCAGGTTACTCCATTTTCATTGCAAAACCGCTCTTTTCAGAACAGCACAGAGTGTATGCGTGTGATAACTTGATATGCGGCCCTCTGTACCTTAATAATCATTTAATTAATATTAGGTACCTATTTAGTTAAATGTGCAAAAATCTTAGTCAAAAATGTAATTATAGCCAGACATACCAATCAATTTATCTGCGGTTTGAAAACTCTGACTCCAGAGTTAGCCAAATTTGCCATACACTTGACTATATCTACACGATAAGAAGAAGAAGAAGTAAGTAGGTACCTATACACAAAAACACATACATAAATTCTCATTTTTCTCACTGAGTTTGCTGTTAATACTTCTAGTTTAGCCCCTATAATAAGTACAGAAAAAGGAACAAGTAAAACCTATGTAGGTATGCAATAAAATATTGAGTAGGTACATTAGGATGTACAGTTGTACTATGTAAATTAAATACCAATTATAAGTAAATTTGTATAATCACATAAATAATAGTTTAGACAGTTCTTCAGATAACTGAGAAGGAATCTATTCTTTAAGTAACTTCCAGTTAAACTAACTTAGTAGAGGGCCGCATTTTAGATTGCCACAAGCGTGCACTTTGTACTGTTACAATAAGGACGGTTTTGCAATGAAAATGGAGTATCTAACCTGATGCACTGGCCTCTGTACTTACCTACATATGCAACAAACCCTTTTCGAATTCGAAATGTTTGGTTTCAACTAATAGAATACAAACCGTGATCGGATATCGGCACACACAAAAAACAATGTCTATGTCAATGACATTGTGCGCTGTCATGAAGTCATTATCATAAATGTAGTAAGTACACTTTTAGTATCAATAATAATACAATATTCACTGACCTTCTGCTACGCACTCTAGAGAAGTCGGGACGACGCTGCTTGTGGATTCCATCTTGTTCAATAATCTGCGGCACCTATTTGAAAAGATTATAATATGTATATTTCAATTATGTTTGGACGAAACAACGATGTGACCATCGCTAATTGTTCTACACCAATTAAATCTTCACAAATAAACTTAACAATAAAGAATTTATTAATTTACAATTAATAAAGTTCAGAAATCTTACCTGTAATCAGAACAAACAAAACACTATTGGATTGTGGAATTGCCGCGTTTTAGAAACGCTTCTTTTTTTTTTTGAATAAAGTTATGGCCAGTATCTTATTATCGAAAATAAGTTCAACTTAAATCTTAACGTATATTTATTTAATTCTGCTTCAAAATGTAGAAAATCACATCTAAAGTTAAAAAGTATTTAAAAACTATTCAAGAGCTGTTTCTATAATAATAATTAGAAGACGCTTATATAAAATGTGTGGCGACATTCAGTATTCAAACGCACCTATTGATTTTTGCTTGACAATGACAGACGTCATGTTGACAAATAGATCGGAAGCGGAACACAACGTTGCCAACTTAGGGGTTTTACCCCTAAATTTAGGGAGCACGGAGTTAAAAAGAGTGAATTTTAGGGGCAGATTTTTATTAGGGGCTCCGATGAAATTACAATATGAAGGTGTTTTATTTATGAGTAAATGGTTTTGCCAACAATATCAACCCAAATTGAGTTAAAATAAAAACATAACCCAAATTGAGTTAGAATAAGCTGAACTCATTGCTGCTATGCGAAAAACTCTACAACTTGAAAAAACAAATGAAGATCGGAATGCCACTTTCCCGTCTATATTTTTTTTTCTGTGGCTGACCAGCTATTCAGCCATTATTTTTCATTTTCATGATTGAAAAAAATTGAAAAAAATTTCTCAAAATTTATATTATTTTAAAGAAATAGCTAAAAGTAAATTATTATAAAGTTATTTAAAAAAGTATTCTTAAATGAATACAAAATTTTTGTTATTTCAATTTCACATCGCACTGTTTAGGAAGTTGCAACATGTTTATATTACTTTCAAGCCGGTCGGTAGGCAACTTCAGACCTACTTTCTGAGTATGAGTAGTGGAAAATACATAAAGGCCAAGTATTTTAGCACTAAACTACATCAAGTAGAATAAAATTAAAAGTATTTTCTATAGGGGTTTTTAGGGGATAATAAAAAATAATAAAAAACGGAGGAAAATTTGGTACGGGTTGGCAACACTGGCGGAATACGAAAAAGCGAATGAAGGCATCGTCTTTTTGCCCAGATGCATTTGTTTTATAGTTTAAAAGTTTTTGTATGTTTTTTGTGAGCATCTACAACAAATACAACTACTGAGTGTCTCTCCAATCCTGTCACGGATTCCCTGGAAACTTACTCTCTTTAGGCGGAATGTCCATCAAACAACTTTAACATTACTGGGACTAATTCTCCAATAATAACTGAACCGACTGAAGAACGATGGCAACAAAAAGTTATTACATGGTAATTTCTTGGCTGAAGGAAAACAAGAACATAAAAGAAGCAGTGTTAACCAATTTTAATTCTTACTTTTCTATAGGTACTGTGCTATATGCGTCCTTAAACGCCTAATTATACTTATTAAAAGAAATAGTTTTAATGTAAGAGTATCGAATCTTTTTAGAATTAAAAAGTCTCGCTTTGTCATTGAAAAAAGGTAAAAGAAAAAGGAATGACAGGGGAGTGAGTTTTTTTGATGATTGTGAGAAAAAAAGTGAAAAAATTGCGGAATGTTTTTTTTGAGAAAATTCGTGAAGAGTTTTAAAAAATAATTTGAAGTAATTGGGAAAGTAGATTTTTTAGGTTTAGCAAGTTGATAATTGTATTCGTTATCTTTTGCAAGGTTCTACCGGGTCCCTTAATTGAGGACGCTATCCGGGGATCTTGCGAGGATAGAGAATGCAATTAGCTAGAAAGTCCAACTCCCGATTCGGGAATTAAGGGAATATATAAGGGTGGTAGTCTTGCTCGTGTTCTTTATTTTCCAGCGTTACTTCCCTAATGACAGACGATTTGACGGAATTATAAGTTTGCAGGAGCAAATTAACAAGGACCAAATAAGGACAGGATATGGTTGAAAGGAAAATACTACTGGGATGGTCTTACAGCTAAGTGGATAATTTTATTTAATATTGTTGGTTAGTTTCATATTTAAAAGCGTAGGAAAGACACCGGTATAAAGAAAACCCTTAAATAGAACTGTCGTCTTGGTCGAGTGGTAGTGGCGCTGCATCTTGATCGGCGGGTCCTGGGTTCGATCCCCAGTCCGGGCGAACATTTGTTCTCGGGTCATGGGTGTTTGTGTCTGTCTTTGTGTTTGTTCCGGGGAATCCATGATACCGGGGAAGAACCTTAGTGCGGGCCTTTGAGTGTATAGTTTTATTAATTTTATTATCAACAGGACAATGAAAACAGCAGATTTTAAACTTTGTTTAAAAAAATCCTAATTTCCATTTACAATTAGGAAATCGCGAGTGACATATAAATAAATTGTGAAGTGTCAGTGAAAACAAAGAGGGAAGCCTTCAGCCCTCATACATTAAATGTGAGGTTAATATTTTTGAAGAGAACCAAACAGTGCTGTGATGAAGTGTTGAATGACGTATAAATAAATTGTGAAGTGTCAGTGAAAACAAAGAGGGAAGCCTTCAGCCCTCATACATTAAATGTGAGATTAATATTTTTGAAGGGAACCAAACAGTGTTGTGATGAAGTGTTGAATGACGTATAAATAAATTGTGAAGTGCCAGTGAAAGCAAAGAGGGAAGCCTTCAGCCCTCACACATTAAATGTGAGGTTAATATTTTTTTTTGAAGAGAATTAGACAGTGTTGTGATCATTTCACCAATTAATCGAAATAAATAGTTTTGCATGAACAGTGTTGGGGTTGTGGAATGAAATTTTGATCGTGAAGAGATGGGATCGTGAAGAGTTGGAATTGTGGTACGACATTTTGATCGGAAGAGGGGAATTTAAGATATTCATCAAACCCAGACTTAGAAGAGGGACAGAGGTCTTATTGGCGAGAAGAGGGCAAGTTACTTCGACAGGTGTCAACTGTGACGTCATCCTAATCGTCATCTTGTTTGAGCTTCGAATTGTAATCCTTTTTTTAATGCTTATATTTAAAATTTAAATTGACATTTGAATTGGAATTATTAAATTGTCACTTGAATTCGAATGATTAAAGTTGAATTTTGAATTTGAAATAGGAATTTCATTTTGGAATAGGTGGAAAGTATGGGGTTTCAGAATGGTCAGTATTCCAGTAACTGTCTCCAGTTCATTTTCTAATTTTTTTTTTGATACTTTTTTTTTGAATCATTTTATTAAAATATTTAATTAAATAATCTAGTGATAATTTTGAAAAAAAAAAAATTAATAATTTAAATAAATATTCGATACTTTAACATTAAAGTAAAAGAATAATTCAAACTATAATGAACTGAAATTGTCAGTTCTATTTTGAACTTGAATATGGAACAAGTCAAAGTTGACTTAAGAGATTCTCAATCAGATATTAGGAGTAAATTTTCTACCTGCACAGAGAGAAGTTGTGTTCTTGAATTTTGGACTCTGGTGAGTAGAACCTGCTTTAAGATTATTAGGGATTTTATTTATTTAGGGATTAAGTTATAGGAATGTTCTTTAAATTTCGGGCGGATTTTAAATTGAATTTTTTCCTTTTATTTATTTATGACTTGACTTTGGCAAAATGTTATGCCTTTATTTTATTCTTTCTTATTAAACGATTTAAGAACTGCGGACTTGCTGCTAGTTTAGGATCCGCCTAGAGGTTTTATTTTATTTCCTTCTCCCTCTGTCTACTAGGATCGTTATTTCGTGATTCGCGATGTTCGGCGAGGCCTGAGTGACTAAGTTTTCCTGAATTTCCGAAACAACATTATTATTATAGCACCTATCTCTCCTTCTACGATTCTTCTACTGGCTCACGAAGGGCAATTGTGACGCTGCTATTAGTGTAGCACAATACACGAGTAGCGACAAAAGACGGATGACCATCGGCGGCAAACGTCAGATTTTAGTTTGCTTTCGTAGGCTCCCTCTTGCTTTACAGTTGACCTATGGAAACCAGGAGATGCCCCTCACAACCACTGAACAAAGTACCTCTACAGACTATACATCCTACTCAGAACCATGTAGCTGAGCAGTCTTCTCATTTGCTAAATTATCCTTGGGGTTTCGCAATCTCGTTCACCGAGGCGCTAGGGGAGGGCTTGTCAGTAGCAGACACGTGGTCACCGCGTGCGGGGGTTGTTCAGTCCAATTGAGGGGGGTAGCTTTATAATACCACCCCAAGGAATACTGTCCTACCCGTATACGGGATCGCAGCTGACTACTTCGGTAGTCAGTCGTAGGGTCTGTAGTCTGCGGTAATACAAGGACGCGCTGCAGGCGACGGCTCCTAGGTTTCGCGGGGAGGAGAGATTGCGACTATTCGGTTTTCCTTTCTGACACTTGGCTTTATAGTTCGGAGTCTAATCCACTCACAGGAGAAATAGGGAAGCGCGATGTTTGGCCTAGTATTAGTTGAGGATTTGTCGCTCAGAGAACATAACGATTCTAGGAGATCCTATAAGATGCCCGACTCGAACAGTCTCCCCGGGTTGGTCACCCCAAGGCAACGGATCTCGTCATTTGGAGCGCCGTCGACAGGTTCCGGGGCGTGGCTGGGGGCCCCAGAACGGGGAACTCCCAAATGATGCCGTGGGTTTATATTAATCTCTCTGTCTAGGTATTCTACTCGTTGTCCCAGCCTTCGGCTTTCATCCTGCTTCGATTGGAATAATCAAGAGATTAATCCTTTTGTGTCAATATGTCAAAATGTAATTTATTGGACTATGTGAAACACACTAAACTTTGTTTTAATCTTGATTTTGCTTTTAATTCCTCTCTAAGTCTGAAACCCACTTTTAAGCAGTTACATTTAATGAAAACAATGCAGCAAATTTAATATCCTTTCATTTGATACCCCAAACATTCATATGCACTGCGTAATTTAAGTGTAATTAACATTTTTCAAAACACGCCGGCGACGTCGGTTGAATATATGGCATCCGCCGCGCTTTAGTTAAACCAGCATAACTATGGCTTTTTTCACCTGATTGTGATGATTTAAATTGTAAACTATAGACGAATAACGTAGAATTATTTGTACCCTACATTTTTTTTCTGTAATATAAATGGTTCTCTAGCTATAAAAATAAATATGTATTATTTTTTTTGTAATTTGTCTTATTTGTCCTATATTTTTGTTGTTTTCATATTTACGCAGTTACATTTAATGAAAACAATGCAGCATATTTAATATCCTTTCATTTGATACCCCACACGTACATGTGCACTGCGTAATTTATGAGTAATTTTCATTTTTCAAAACGCGGCGGCGGCCACGTTGATGACGTCATAACTGGTGACCTTGACACCTCACGAAGTGTCTCCTGGCAGTTTTGGGGTCCAGGTGACATGCCTAACCACACATAAAAATTTGGTGCTAGTTTCCGAAAGCGAAATGTTCCGGCCTTTTTTGGACGTAAGGCAGAGCACTACGGGGACTCACACGGTTTAATATTAAATATATTCATATTGAATATATTTAATATTAAACTATACTTTTATTTAACTTACAATAAGTTCTAATGACAATTTATGTTCTAGCATGTTTACTTCTTATCTCTTGAACTCTGCTCCTAACGCTATTAATAACACTTTGTTTATCATATGGCGCCCACTGTTTTTCACGAGCGTAATCTTCAACAAATGCCAACATCGTTGTTCTGGCATTCGCATCCAACCCAGGACTCACATACGTACCATTATTATGAAAAGCGTTTGCTTTTGCGCCAGTTAATGAGCAAACAGCCAATGCACTCTGTGAAAATATTTCTGCCAGTAACATTCTAGCTAACGTTTTACAATCTTTAGACACTCGTTTACAGTGTGCCAGTTTTATAGGATCAACAAATACTTTACTTCCAGGAACAAGCTCAACAAGGCCAAGATTTGGATCATTTTCCCGGTACTTAAGAGTCCATCGCGTATCCTTTGGATCGTACTCTGGTGGTAGAACAAAGTTGCGCAAACTCTTAGGGGATTTCTTTGGAGATTTATCTTCTTCATCTTCACTATCATCTTCATCTTCATCATTGCTACTGTCTTTGACATTATCACTCTTCATCTCTGCATCATGGGTTTCTACATCAGGTTGTTTCTCTTTGTTCATATCCATTTTTTTAGAATTGTACGAGTCCTTGATAAGTTTCAACAATTCAATAGACTGCTCAAACGATTTGTTTACTTCTAAAATCCTGTCTGAAGAATGCAAGTGACTGTTTTCAATCGTTTTAAGAAGCTTAACTATAAAATTTGTTTGAGTGCATATCTTTTCAATTGGATAATCAACTGGGTGCTCTATTTCTTCTGTACTTACTCCTGGTGAATTGCTTCGAACACTATCATCATCTGGAACCAATTATACCTCTGTATCTTCAGTTACTTCTGGTTCATCGACAATCATTGGCTGGATGTCTGAATCTTGGGAGTTTTTGCCATCAAGCGGAAGTTGAGGGGGTTCTGCTAATGAAGATTTTTCAGAGATTTTTTCAGCAGGCACCTGATTTTGACTAATCGATTTCTGAGATCCTAAAAGGCGTTGTTTCATGGAATCTAGAAAATCTCGAGAAATAGAAGATGGATTTTTTATGATATCTTCACAGTCATCATCAGGAGAATTGTCTTTACAATAGTCAGGTATTTCTTGAAGATAAGGATATATAAAGGGTTGATTTTTATTTGGTACACTAGAAACATTTTTTCCTGAAATTTTAGTTTCAAAAGAACCTTTACTAGTCACTTCTACGACCTTTAATTTATTTATAGTTACTTCTAATTGAGATTCCGATCCTTGTGGACGTGTAATCGGATTTCTTCTCTCTGAAAAAAAATAGCTTCATTAGTTTTCTGCTATAAGATCGTAAAATCTCATCTGAGTTGCCAAAAATAAGCACTCACTATTATCAGATGTGCACAAATCGTCAGCTGCGACGCCATATTTCTTTTCCAAGATATAATACTTAGCATCTTCATAAGTATCTGAAACAAAAAAACATTGAGTCACTGTTTTTCGAATAAGCATATGCGAAAATTAATATGCAAAAAGTTATCTACCACTCACATGTTTCCAGCTTAACAACAGCCATATAAAGTCCCCATTTTTCTGATGGCTCTTCTCCGTCCTCGATTTGTCTCTGTGTTACCGACGGTCGCTCATTAGGATACGCAACTATACTCTTGTCTTGAGTTACTCTGCGTATTCGTATCCAAGAATGTGGAATACAAACGAACTCACTAATATCATTCCGAGGTCGATGTAAAAAATTGACCACTGCATACTTAAACTCTTTGGCCTCTAACTGGAAAAATCAATAGACAAAATTAACAAAAGTTCTGTATAAGCGGCGCGGAAAATTACTTACATAGCGCTTGCTTGTTACATAACCTTGATACCAACTTACAGGCCTCATACTGATCTATAGTCAAGAATTTAAATATTTAACGTTATACACGCTTACCTTCATCCCGGCGTAGTAGTGTAATTTATATACTGACTCACAATAAACTACCAAATATCATAAAAGAAATTTTTAATTCCCGTATCAACGCGTTTGGCTTGCACGAACGTTGAGCGTTGTTTACCGCCAGAAATTTTGTCCGTCTGTTTATATCAAGGGCAACCAATGGCGTCATCGCAAGAAGAATATATTTCATGTGTTGTCTGTTCCCTTTGAGCTAGTAATCAATAAAAGTCCACGCCAAAGTAATGAAATACATTGGACTATGAATACTTTAGAACTGTCGCGTGAAAAAATGTTACGCTAGGAAAATTTTAGGTTATTTACATTTCGGTACAATCAGCGCCATTGTTTACATAATAAACAGTTGTGCTTATCTTCTGTCGGTACAAAAGTACTGATATGTTATCTATTAATACAGTTTGGTCGGAAATGAGGTTACAGAATAATAGTAGATATCAGAAGTATAATTTATTTAACAAATAGAAGCGTCGCGTTTATACAGGGTTAGTTTTTTTAGATTCAATAAGTAAAACACATTTTTTTTTACACTTTTGTCTATTTTATTTTACCCGTCATAGTAAATACTATCACTAAAAATGCACTCATAAGTTCGTGAATCATTTTAACGTTTTCTAGCATCAATTCATTTGTTGTTACAGATGGCATTTTCATTTTTGCTACAAGACAATTAAGGTGATGGTTAATACTTTTGCCAAGAGAGTCTGCGAAATTTTTTGAAAACGTAGAAAATTTTAGTACTTCTTCAGCATCATCCTGGTTCAAAATTTCAAATTTCTTCTTAATCACCGGAATGTTTCTATTAACTAAAACTATTTCGTCGATACATTGATCAATTTTTAAAATTATTGGCCGTATGGTTTCAAGCATAGTAACTATATTTGGTCTTTTAGTCACTCCAAAGCATGTAGAAGGTCTCTGCAAATTTTCCATAGAAAGTTCAGCATCCAGATCTTTGATAATTGAACCAAGCAATGCGTTACAGCAATCGGTTACTGCTTTGGCATCTTTTACATAATTATTCTTGAAATTAACCACTTGAATCGCTTCTTCGACACTGTCTGAAAGAAAACCAAATTTTAGTTAATGATATCACAAAGAAAAGAAGAAATTAAGATTCTTACCAGTTTCGTAGACTATTGTTCCTTCGTGCGACTGCCAATTGCAAGATAGAAGCATTGTCAAAAAATTTGGATCTGATACTAATAGATCTTGATTTTCTGGTAAGGCAACAGTAACACTTTTTCCAGTGCAAGTCATTATCCAAATACGTGGTACATACATGTACACTTGGTTTTCAATGGTACCAAACTCTACTACGCAAATCGATTTCAAAAGTAAGTGAGTCATTGAACTAAAAGTGGAACACGTACTTCTAGTTTAAACGCACAAGTACTACTGGTCTGTAAATTCTGTACATTCTGTGGTTATACTGGAAAAGTTATCGCTTATAGATTCGTTCAGTCACCTTCTTATCTAAGGTTATCGCTCCTAGTACATCAACAGCAGAAAAGGTCAGGATTATCTGACCCTAAAGGCAATCCCTGTTACATTTCGATGATTTCAAATATAAAACGTAAATATTCTCTATTGATACCTTTATACTGCACGAAACTGTACAAAATTATTCCGGTTTATCGATAATGGATGACAGTCTTGAAAAACATGTTTTGCACATAATTTTATCTATGCGCATTAATTTTCCATTTCTTTGACTCGTGAATAACATTTAGTATCATAGAAACTTGTTTGTTCAGATTATCCATCGTTTTAAGCTGGAACTTCAATTATATTCCAAGAAGCTTATTCATTTTTACAGCACGTTTTATAGCTATTTTCCTGTTATGGACGGGACAGGGACTTTTTATTACGTTACGACTGAGAAACCTTATCATTTTTAGTACTTGTGCAGGAAATAACAATATACAGGATGTCATTCTGCATAGTTTGTCCTTAATTAGCTGATAATAATAGAGCTACTACCTAAAATAACCGATTTGATCCAATTAAGAGAATTGCTTTCGCAAGAAATTGAAATGAGTCAATTAAGAACACCAGGTCAAGAATGTTGAATTCAATTGAATCCGTCTGACGTATCCTGTTAGCGTCTATTAATTTATCTATTAGTCATGAATGAAAACATTCCATGAAATTACGATTTTGTTTCTATGGGGAAATACTGGAGGATTTAAGGAAAACCAAACAATAACCTCATAATACAGATTTATTTAATTAATTATGTAATAATAAACATGTATTTCCGTTAATTTAATATAAACAATTATAAACATATAGAAATTATACCTATCAGTCTTTACTACGAGGCGTGGTAGCTCTGAATTTAATTAAATAAGCACAGAACTTGTTAAAATAATAATATCTAATTAAAACTAATTTGTATACATAACAACCCGTAATCAGTTACACAATAATCTTACTTTCAAATTTGTTAGTCTGGCGCCAAGTTCCAATTAAACAACTCTTTTTTTTCCATATTTATTTCTTATTTCTTGAATTTTTGTACGAATACTACTCATAATTCCAGCAGTGTCTGAAGTATTCCAATTTCTTTTATTCCCGTATTCTTCAATAAATGCCAACAAAACCATTCTTGCATGCTCATCCAATCCAGGTCTTACATCAATGTCTACGGTATTGAAAGCTCTGGCTTTTGCGCCTGTTGGAGAGCAAACACTCAGTGCGTTTTTACTGAAGACTATAGTCAGTAACAATCTGGCAAGCATTCTGCAGTCATTAGATGTCCGTATACAGTTTTTGTATTCTGCTATGTTGACATAGACACGACTTTGAGGCATCAGTTCGATCAATCCTGGTCCTGGTTCCCGGTGTTTTAAAGTCCATCTAGAATCGTTTGGATCATACTCTGGTGGAAGAACAAACGTGTGTCTTTGTTTGGTCTTTTTTGGCGAGTTTTTGACACTAGAGTTGTTATTTTGGTCATTGTTGGAATTTTTCTCTGATACTGGTGTCTCTGGGGCTGGTGTCTTTGGGGTTGGTGTTTTTGGGGCTGGTGTCTTTGGGGCTGGTGTCTCTAGTGCTGGTGTCTCTTGAACTTGTTGTACCTCTGGTGCATTGGACTTAGGATTTGTAAAGGATTTTATTACATTTACTTTTTAGGCCTTGTTCAATAGTGTTTCGTACAATTTAAGACATCCCAAAGTACTAATTCGTAAGTTATTATAACATTCTTCAGTAATAAGAAAATTTTTGTACATTTTAGTCAGAAGAAGACCGTGAATCTCTAGCATTTCATTCTCTAACATTTCAGAAAGCTTTTACTTAATATCTTATATACGATTATTAATATCCATCGCTATCTCATCAGTAATATTCCCAGAAGTATCTTCTTCACTGTAATCCTCGTTCACGTAATCTGAACCATCTGAAGAAACGTTGTCCAATAGTTCTTCATCAGCAGATACCATTTCGGAATCAGTAATCTCATGTTCTTTTGTTGGATGTTTGTCTGTATCATACCCACTTTCTACAGATTTTTGAGAGCTTTGAGTTCCATTTGTGTGTTGACCATTTGCGTCCATTTCGGTAGTCTGATCATTTAGCTGTTTTCAGACTCTGAATGTTGATAAACATTATTATCAGGGACCTCAGATTGTATCTCTTGGGATTCAAATGTAGTCCGAGTCTCGAAATCTTGGGAAGTTTCAGAAGCTGGACATATCTCAACACACTTCACGGGACCTAGACTTAGTTTTGCCAGTAGATTTTTGCGTGAATTGTTCCTTTGATCTATCGAAAGCTGTTGGATAGTTTCCGGCGAAGCAACTGGTATTTCTTCAGAGATTTGAGGCTTAGGATTGCTTTGGGATTTAAGAAGTTTGACTGTACGCGGATCTTGATAACTCGGTAGGTCTTGTCTTAGTAGAATTTCCAAATTTCTAGCTGGCTGGTTTTGAACTATAACTTGAGCGGCAATAAGTTCACGTCTCAACTCAGGCATTTGGTTGGGATTCACCAATGGCTGTTGGTTTTGATGTAGAAGAAACTGGCTGGGGTCGATTTGGTTAGCTTGATGTGGAACATATTCAGTCATAGGATTTGAAAGGTAGCTTCTCTGATTAATGTATGGATTAGGCCGATTCATCATATCTTGCATTCGCGCCATTTGCTGTATGTACTGCATTTGTGAGGGTTTGTGAGGGTTCAAGGAAACGAGCCTGGTAAGCCAAGTGTGAGAGATTTTGAGCAGCAGATGTGTTGATACCTTGAAGGGGATGTCTTTGGTCTCCAACATTACCAGCATAATTCGGTAGTTGCTTGTTGTACAGAGATTGCTGTGTTGTAGGTATATTTTTAGTTATGTTTTCTAAACGGACTTTCTTTTTGACAGGTTGTTTAATCGCTGCCAAAGACTTTCTTCTGACAGCGGGTATCTGTTGTTGAAATGATAGATCAATTGGAGTTGGTGTATAGTAAGTAGTCGATGGAATAGTTTTCGAAAGGCCTTGAAGTGAGTTTTGATAGCTGTAGGTCACTCCAGTACTGGTCCGAGCAGATCTTTGCTGTTGTTTCGAAGATGAAGTGCTGGGAGGTTGAACATCATGATGTTGAGAAGCCTGTGTGGTTCTACTGGGAGGCCTAGCAGTTGAATTTTGTGCAAGCGAAGTTTTCTGGATATCATTGGCTTGTTTAGGTTGACCAGTATGAATTTCAAGCAGACGTGATTCTACAACTGAATCCAGTTGATGATCTATAACTAGATTAGAGCCAACTGGTTCAAAGCTTGGTGGTCTTTCTTCTTCAATAGACTCAGATTCAATTTCAACCTCTACCTCTACATCAGAGTCATTAAAATTCGGCATACTGAGCTGCTCATCTTGAACAGGTGAGGATTGTCTTCCATCAGCTGGCTTTGGTGAAGGTTGTCTCTCGTCTACAGGTTTTGGTGGAGACTGGGCTGATGTATCAACTGACTCTTGCTGGCTATGACCGTTGATGGCATCCTGAATCGTCTGATTGTCCACAATAGCTGGTTGATCTTTAGAAGATGTGTTTTTAGAGCTGACAGAAGGCTGAACAGGTTTATTCGTTTCTATTGGTTTTGGTTTCCAGGGTCTCAGGGGTAGTGGTCGTCTAATCAACAGCCTAGGTAATAGTTTCCTAGGATTATCATATGGTTTCACTGCCAGATGAGGTTTTTCCGGTAATGTACCTGACAAAACCGAATTTTTCGTACTACGTAACTGCCTACTTCCTACAGGCTCTTCTGGAACAAGAAAAAAAAGTACTCAAGCTACAAAAAAACCTTAAATCAAAGTTTGAATATTAAATTACAATACCTTGAATTTCGTCGTCCTGGTCATCACCTCCTTTCGCAATCATTTCCTCAATCCATTTAACAACATCCTCATAATTTTCTGAAAAAAAAACAATCATCTTATTGTTTGTTTACATCAAACCACCAGTGATGGATTAACGCCTAAGCCGGTGAGGCCTGGGCCTAGGGCGGCGTAATTTGAAGGGCGGCAAAAATTTTAAAATGCCAAAATTTAAAAGGCAAAAAAATAAAGATATATTGGATCAAAATTAATGAAATTCATTTTATCAAAAAGGGCGGCGCATCGAACGGGGCCTAAGGCGGCAGCAAGCCTAAATCTGTCACTGCAAACCACTGTACAAAAATCATCAAAACAATAGTTACCTGATTTAAATTTGATTAAACCTATATAAAACCTCCAATCTTGACCGCGTGTTTCTCTAATCTTCGTGCGATTCCTCGTCACAAAAGGAGCTTCATTTTCTGGATAAGCAACAAGAACTTTTTGCCCCTCTAATCGATGAATTATCCAACAGTACGGCACACATACGAATTTATCAATCTCAGGAAAGGGCAAGTCCTTATACTTTATTGTATATATAAGTTTTTTGCTCTCTCTATCAATCACCTTCATCTAAAAGTAAACAAATAAATTAGTCACTTAAAATTTAAATTCAAAGTTATTACTTCCGCGTGAGTTCATCTACCTATTTCGTATCTTCATGTGTGGCCTTGATAAACGTAACTCGTGTCGAACGAATAGGACGACGCAATCCAATATGGAGCATCCTACGCGTCTAAAATTTAGCGCATGCGCTCTCCTTAAAATAAATAGAAGTAAAGATATAAAACGAATAGATACTAAAGATTGAATAAGATAAATAATTTATTTAGAGATACTTACTGAATATGTTTAAATAAAATACATTTAAAAAATCCTACCTTTGTATCCAGGCATATTTCTTAATCCAATATATTTTCATTACAACTATTTTTGTTAACGACTGAACAATTGTTATAGATTTTAGCAGAAAAAGCGTAACGCTCGTCTAGCGAAGCTGATTTGAATGACTAACGCTTACAACAACTGGGTTTTATATATAGGTTCGGACAACGTCGAACCATCGTGACTATGATAATGAATTTTGTTGGTATGTCGGCATCAACACGTTTACTGACGTAAATGTTAGAGTTCCGTTGATAAAACAGAAATTTATGATGTCAGTCAATATCTCAGATAAGTTTTCTATTAAACTTTTACAACATTTCGTCAGAAATGTAAGCGGTGAATAATGTCTTAAAATGACCTATCTGTGACATTCGTGAACATTTTGGGCGTGCAGTGATAACATACCATGGCCCTATTAGATAACGAGGTTAAATGAATAGTCAAGGCCTTTAAATGGATTGTGATCAGTGCATTGCGTGATGTTTTAAAATTGCGGCTATTTTTGCCGCAGACGATCACACGGGTATTAACATTTTGTTACTAAGAGCTGATCCAGATATGATACACGTGTCTCCAATCTTAAATTCAATGACTTGGAAGTGTTCCAAGCCCTTTGTGCTATTTTAGGTTAATCACTTCAGACGCTAATCTGATTCAAGTTCTGCTTCGTGGAATCTATCGACAGAACAGTGAGCCATTAAGTGTCAACACTTCGCTGAATTCATTTAGAACACATTCAATGACACGTATTTTTGTCCTCTGCGACTTTGCAGGACACTTGTGCAAAGTCTAGAACAAATAATGGATTAATATTTGCTAAGTGTTACTGCGCGGGTCACTGCCGGGGCTGCGCGGGGGTGCGGGCGGATTCCACCTCCACTTTGGCCACTACGCCTACGACGTCCGAACGCGACACACTAATTTAATCTTTTTTATATTTTTTTTGTATTCATACTGCAATATACGAATCTTATTTGAAAGTTATTTTCCTGCATTAACACTAAGCGAAATAATTATGTGGTTTTTAAACATTGTTAGCTTAGTAACGAAGGGAATTTTACTTCTAAGGAATCTTAGTCATATTAATGACTAGTTTTTGTTATGGGTAATTTCAGATTCAATGAACAGGTTTTGCGGTTAACGAATTTGCATACTATTATGCATGACGAGCAATTTTCTTGGACTTTGAACGGTTGTTCTTTTATTTAAAATGCAATTATGATTTTCCTGTTCATGCATCAACAACAAGGAAAAATTCAACATTAATTAAATCTGTTCTAATTAAATACTAATGCTCTAATACGATTGTTGTATTTACGATAATGAGTTAGTAACGTCTATACTATTTTTGTTGCCTGTCCTCGTTCTAAATAAGCGTGATACGATACCGCTAGGTCATGTTATTTTCAGTCACTACTGAAAATTTCAAGTCGTCTTATTTTTTGTCCGATGATGAAATCCATATGCAAAATAGAATAGTAGTTCGCAAACAAGCTCAAATGTCTATAGGAAATAATTGACACTATTAGGCAATAACATTAACACAATTGTCCCCAATTAACTTTAATTAACTGTCAAGATATCTTTGATTTAAAAGTTTGGTCCTGAGTCAACCACTGATTAATTGGATGAACTCATTTAACAAAGTATATTTTAACCACCGCACTGTCATATACATCAATGAAAAATTCTTAGTAGCACAGTAAAATTTGGCTTTATAAATAGGCAATACCCAAACTTCCGCTAGAAAATAATATACTAAAACACGCGCGATAACGATGGTCATATGAGTTCTAAATGAGTTTGATATTGACTGTTTCTACTTTTAATTAAAACAAAAAAAATTGGGCCTCTCTAAGAATTATGGAGCGCTGTACTACACTTACTCTGAGATTGAAGATGATATGCAATTGAAGTTTGGCTTCTTATTATGAGTAATGCGGTATCATTTTGCCGAGCGATCGAAAATACCAAACTCAACAAACCGCCATCTATTGGATCCTTATTGAACTAGCACAGGAACTTTTGTGTTAAAATAGTTCCACAAAGTTCCACATAAATAAAAATTGTAACATATAAATAATCTGCACTCTTTATTTACATTGTGCAGTGTTTTTTGACTTTCACATTACTCTAAGGATATCAGGTTAAGGGCTGTTGACCTTTTCTTTATTCAGATTCTTGCTAACCCCTTACTATATGATTATGTTTGTATTTCAGTTCGATAGCACTGCATATCGAGCGTATAAATACCTAACCTTGAAGACCATCTCGTCATTCCACATCAGAGTTGTGCAGAGCTCATACAAGATGTCGCGTATTCAAACTACATACTCATTCGTGGACCTCCTTTGCTTTCTTCCTAACGAGTGGAAGGAACATCCTGAGGGAGTAACGAAGATGATTCTGTCATCAGAATTTCAACAACATCTTCAAGAGTATAATACAACAGAGGGACTGGCCATTTGCATTGATGGTGTTACTGCTGAATCCAAAAATCACTGTCACGCTGCTTGGTTCCGGAAACATGACGAAGAAATCGAGCCGGATTTAGTAAAATATTATCCTTTGGTGATAAGGATCCATCAAGCTGTCAAAATGACTCGGATTTAACTGGTTTTTAATTGTAAGACATTTTGTGATTTATATTATAAATTAATAAATGTCGTAGCTTTATATAAGCATAGATTTGAATTTAAAATAAATTTGATTCTAGAAACAAAAACAAATTGTTTATTTTATATCCTTTAAAATTAATTATCTTGGAAACATTTCAAAACAAAAAACAACAAAACTAGAACGTATAGTTCGAACTCGTGCACTTAATTTCGATATACTGGTCCAATAATCTATTTACTTCACTGATCTTATCAAAAATCCTCTCAATGAGGTTGTCTGCGATTGCTTTCTTTTCAATTTCGCTAGTAATGATTGTAGAACTTTCCTCAGTATTGTTCAAAGCAATTGCAGCGTTAATCATCTAATATTGTACATCTGCATTTTGCTGTGGAATAGATGTTATCTAAGAAGATCTCATTTGCTGGCGTAATTTGATATAAAGAGCTCCATCTTCGTAGGTGTCTGTAACAAAAACTATTCATTTGACCTCGATTGTCTAGACGATGGAACGATGTCATTTTTTGCGCTCAAGCCTCAAAGGTTACAAAAGGTGCATAAATTTCCATAAAAAGTGACAGCAGATGAATGACTTACTGGCTTTAAATTCAACAGTGACAGGAAATGTTGTCCAATTTTTGCCTGGAGGTTTCCTTTTATTAATATACGTCGCAAACTTTTTCTTTTCTACCATAGGATACGACACTATTGCTTGATTGTCATGGTACAAAATCCACGTGGATGGGACCACTGTGAACTTGTCGCTCATCCAAAATGGCGACCTTAAGAATTGTATTGCATAGTAAGACTTTTTAGGCGCCATCTGCAGTAAGCGAAACAACTATTATTGTTTGTATAAGATAAAAAAGTATTTGTGCAAAAAATTTACTTACAATTTAACAGATAAAAATTAATTACCAGAAAATAAGAGCACGGTATTCAGCTGAAACACTATGCACACACTGCTGGATAAAAGCATGCAACGTACGATTAAATCTATGTAAACATATCCACCTACATGATAAAACTGACTATAGTCACTGTCAATTTTCGTGACTTTGGGACTAACCGGATTTTGCTCACTAAATATTGAGCATATTAATTATAAAAATTAACATTAATTTTTAATAATATTAATCATATACCATCGATTTTAATGTCTATCGTTTCTATGCAACGTCTACAAACCACATCATTAGATATGGAACAAGTTATGTAGAATTTTCAAATTCAACCTCGTTGTAAACATTGTTCTTCGTACATAAAGACCATTTCTTACAAAAGAATTTAACGAGCACAGTTTCCATTATTCAAATCTAGTAGACAACTGCAATACAATCAAGTGTTAGGTGTTCGAACTTTGTTAGCTTCTTGAAACAAGAAATGGTTTATTAAGACTGCCTAGTTTTTTTTTCTAAGCGAAACAACAGTTAGGGTCAACACTTTATTGTCTTGACATGAATGTAAACTATACCATAGATTCTAGTAGGTCTCGATCAAAAGAATCAAGAAAACCAAAGGAGGAATGCCCACAACAGCCAAAAGAAACATTAAGTCAATGTTGGCCCTGAAATAATAACCAAATCCTTTTTACTAAATAATTAATGAACAATTATTTTAATGTTAAAGAAGTTAGAAAACAAACCTTTTACATGTCTTCAGTTGATCTCCATTTTGTATCGATTTTACCGGCGCACTACAAACAAAACTAAAAAATAGTTACCCTTGAACACATCAGCTGTTATCGGTAAGTCAGCGCTCTACTTACCATTGCGCAATCGGTATTAGATAATAGGTCATTCTATATTCGCTTTGACACATTTTTACAGTGTAGTCTTCTATTGATTGTTTTATTGTATGTATATTTCTGTCATTGGTATCAAAAATTACATCTATGACATACGAATCTATTAATTCTCTGTAACAGTAAAAGACTGTTAGTATTCCGATAAATTTTGCGGATTCGATTAAATAAATAACACTCAACAGATTTCCTGCATTAGATGCCTCAATCACTTCCTCAATCAACGAAATCAGAAATTTTTGTAAGCCACGGACAGGCCATTCTTCAGGAACAGCGATTGTCTCTGTTAACTTCACATAATTCGTCACCAAATGACCAGACATTTTTGGCCCAAACAATCGACTAAATTTAATCAATATGTGAACCCGCTTTTATATTAAAAATAACCAAGGACAGCGCAAAGTTGAATACTAATTCCCAAGTTGAATGAAAATGGACACGTCATTTTATTACATTCCATAGTAACAAACACGCACAAAAATTATCGCGGGCACTTCCCAAACCGACAGACTAGACAGCGTCTAACAGTGACTCAGCCGCGGTAAAGGTTAAATCGCCGCACTAAAAAATTGATACACTTATTACAGATTAGAAATTATAATGAGTTCAATAAGAATCTAATCGTGATGATAAGCAAAAAATTAATAGAATCTTCTTAGCTCCTAGACGGATCTAGCTCCACATTTTTTGTCAATATACTAGTTGCTGGGCAGTGACTGGCCTGATACCCTTGACTGGTCAGTGGGTTCGTCCACCTCAAAAACTGCGCAGATAATTTAAATTAAAAGTATATAAATCGTAGCAAGGATGTAAACACAGTCACTGACGCATGGTAATAAAAATAAAACTAACCTATTACAATATTTAACTACAGTATAATTAAAAGCATGTGCATTTCGTAGAAATATACTTTAGATAAAACTTCAATGATTACATAAGGTTAAAGCATATCAGTTAAACTTGAACTCACTTTGGGCGCTAATCTTATCAGTTTTATAATTTAAGCCATTTGTTTTCAAACATAACTATCTAATTTTGAGGGTGGAATTTCGTGTTTTATTTTGAGGGTGGAATTTCGTGTCTTTGTAACCAATTGATCATTTCCGGTTTATTTGTATTTGAGTTGGGGGGTCTTTCAACATATTTATTGTGATAAGGTGCGTTGTCAATAATCAGAACCGAATTAATAGGTATATTTGGAATTAATTGATTAACCAGCCACTTCTCGTAGTTGTTGTTATTCATTTCGTTGTGGTAATCACCTTTTGTGTCCGTGGATTTATACGTTAAAAAGGCTCCTGGTACAAAGCCTTTTTCATAACCTGCGTGAACAATTATCAGACGTTGACCTTTTGAAATCGGTTTTTTTACTCCCATTTGCTTATCATCACTCCAAGTTTTTCCTTTAGTGTGGGTTGATGTTTTTTCCTGCTTCGCGAAAATCGCGTATTTTGTCCAGATATTCAATTCGTTTGAGAGCTACATCTTGCTTTTCCATCAGAAGAAGAGAACTCAAATCCCATTTCATGAAGAATTTTTCTCAACGTCTTTTCAGACCCATTATAATTAATAGCCTCAGATAATTTAGCTTTCAATGATTTTACTGTCGGCAGTTCTTTGTAACGCAGATGAAAATCGTACACCATTCTTCTTACAACATCGTAATCAAAATCGTCCATATCTAAACGAAATTGTTTTTTTGGTCTCCCACTTTTTTTGAGAGCTGGATTTTGTTCCACTGGAATGTGCATTATCAGTGCCAGTATCGACTTCATTTAATAAATTGTTCAAAGTTCTTCTTGAAATTCCAGTGGCATCTGCAACTCTCTGTTGAACCTTCTTAAAATAATTACCTTCATTAACATCCTCATGTTTTTTAAATTGGTTGGCTTCAGATAAAAAATATTTATGAACATTGTGGATAATTTCACGTGACTGGTAGAGTAACGGCTCACCTTTTTTCCCCATAGTACAAATTTAATTTTATGGGGTTTTAGCAGCTCTATATATATATTGTTACGGACGGGGTGTGCGGATAGATTAAATACCAATTCTATATCACTTTACTCACTATACCACTTGACTCACTATATCACTTGACTCATTTCAACACTACACTCACTAATCACTTGTAAACGTCACTTGTTATCGCACCTTTTTCGCTTCTTGAACACTGTTCGAAGAGATCTTCCGAACTTAAAAACTTGTCTTCTGTGCCCGACGCGCGCGCTTATATATTATTATGCCCTGATTGAGTAGCATCGACCACTGTGGAAGATTCGCGTCGATTCTAGCGACTCGTTTTTGGTACGACATATTCCACACTTTTCGAGAGTCAAGGACGGTCACTCGTTGTAAAATTTTAGCCAATTGACGCTAGATGTCGCAACTCAAAATAAGTTAGAAAGTTAGATGTAGTTCCCTATGGTTTTCATAGATGGCGTTGTATCTAGGATTTAAACAGTCAATTTTATTTACTCTCCTTGCCGCTAGATGTTGCTACTACACTCGTTTCGTGACACTATCCCCCCTTAGACATGCTCGTCCCGAGCATCATTCGTTCCATAATAGCGTGCCAATCGGTCGACATGAACTATTTTTGGTTTTTCTCTCAATCCTTGTCGAATACGATACGTGATATCGTTAAGCCTTGTTATGACGGTAAAGGGACCTTCCCAGCGGGCTTGTAACTTTGGCGACTTTCCTTTTGTTCTTTAAGGGTTGTGGAGCCAAACCAAGTCACCTTCCTTAAATCCATTTGTGTTGGCCTTACGATCGTACCGGGTCTTCATCATTTCACTTGTTTTTATACTGCTGTCTCTTACAAGCTGGTGAACATCGTCTAGGTGTTGCCTTAGATCTGCAACATAGTCAGTAGTTGGCTTCGGGAAGTCGGGAGGTGTTCCTGTTATTACATCTAAAGGTAATCGGATCTCCCGTCCAAAATTCACCCTTGCGGGAGTAGCGTTGGTTGAGTTATGAATTGCTGAACGGTATGATATCAAAAATATCGGAATGTGTTGATCCCAGTCTCTCTGGTGTGATTCGATGACCTTTGCGAGGTGGTTTTCCAAGGTCTGATTGAATCTTTCAACCATTCCATCTGATTGAGGATATGCAGGAGTTGTACGAGTTTTGTGTATACCAAGCAAAGTGCACATTTCTTGAAACAGAGCAGATTCAAAGTTTCTTCCTTGGTCGGTGAGAATTTCTAATGGCACTCCAAAACGACAAATCACCTCTTGAACAAGCTTTTGAGCCACTGTTTTAGCTTCCTGATTAGGAGTAGCAAACACCTCTGGCCATTTACTAAAATAATCTTGGACAACTATGATGTACCTGTTACCTGAATGGGTCTCAGGAAATGGCCCTGCCACATCTATCGCGATTCGTTCCCACGGTGCTCCAACATTGTACAGCCCCATTCTACCTCTAGATCTAGTTTGCGGACCTTTTACTGATGCACAGGCGTGGCATTTTCTACACCATTCTTCAACGTCTTCACGACAACGAACCCAATAATAACGCTCTTTGATTTTCATCAGTGTTTTCTTAACACCTAGGTGACCACTGGAAGTTCCATCATGGATATAACGTAGTATTTCAGCAACCTTGCTTCGGGGTATAACAACTTGCAAGACTGTTTCGTTGCCTGTAGCTGATTCCCATCGCCGATAAAGTACTCCCTCTTTTAGTATCAAACTGTCCCACTGTGCCCAGTAGCACTTAGTTGCAGGACTTGTTGCAGAGATTTCCCCCCACAGTGGTCGTTGGTTACTACGTTTCCACTCGATGATTGACAGTAAATCATTGTCGTCTTCTTGTGCTTTCTTTAATGATTCTAAATTCCAGCCGTTGTCTAAGACTGTCATGTTTATGACTTTTACAATGTCATGTTCCTTTTTCTCTTGCTTCATGCAATGCTTGCACGAGTCGTCACAAGGGCGTCGAGATAAAGCGTCTGCATTAGCATGGCTTTTTCCACTTCGATGTTCGATAGTAAAGTGAAACTCTTGTAATTGTTCCAACCATCTTGCTACTTGACCTTCAGGATTTTTAAATTGAAGAAGCCATTTCAGCGCTGCATGATCTGTGCGAAGAGTGAACTCTCTCCCACTCAAGTACTTATTGAAATGATGCAAGGACCTCACTACTGCTAATAGTTCTCGCCTAGTAACACAATAGTTCCTCTCTGGTTTGGAAAGCAATTTACTGAAGTATCCGATCACAACAAAGTTTTCTCCTTGCTGTTGAGAGAGGACTCCACCGATCCCAGTATTACTTGCGTCTGTATCGACAATGAATCTGCCTTCCCTGTTCGGGTAGCCAAGGATTGGACTTTGGCAAAGACATTGTTTAAGTTGTTGAAAGGACATCTCACAATCTATACCCCATGTGAATTCTTATTTTTGTTCGGTCAGTCGATGTAAGGGTTTTGCTATGTCGGAAAAATTCTTAACAAAGCGTCGATAGTATGCGCATAGTCCCAAGAAAGCTCTGACATCAGTTTTATTACGGGGTGTAGGCCATTCAAGCACTGCTTGAATTTTTCCTGGATTTGTTTGTACACCTTCTGCTGAAATGACATGTCCCAAGTACGACACTTCTTTCTTGAAGAAATCGCATTTCTTCGGACTGAGCTTTAGGTTTGCCTCGCGTATTCTGATAAAAACCTTTTCTAGATTCTCTAGATGTTCCGAAAAACTGCGTCCCATGATTATGATGTCATCTAAATACACTAGGCAAGCATCTCCCAAAAGACCCACCAGTACCCGCTCCATAAGTCTTTCAAATGTAGCTGGAGCGTTGCATAATCCAAATGGCATTACTTTGAACTGCCATAACCCGTTCCCAGGTCCTGCCCCAACTCCTGTAGCAAATGCTGTTTTTTCTCTGTCCTCAGGTTAAATTTCCACTTGCCAGTAGCCACTTTTCAAATCTATAGTGGAAAACCATTTCATTCCACTTAGCAGATCCAATGTGTCATCTATTCGTGGCAAGGGTCATGACAAGAGTTCTTGCTGTAATCCAGCTGGGATGATCTCCACAATTTTCAATAACTACACAGCGTCGATCCATTAAATTTGGAGGAAATCTAATTCTCACTAGGTTTTCGGACTTGGGCGGAAGAGTGATTCCTTTGAAACAATAGACCTTAGCCTGTCTTGCACCTTGTAGAAAAACTTCATGATCAGAAAAATTCAAAACTCCTCTCTCTAGATCCACTATACATTTCCTCTGTCTGAGAAAATCAAGCCCAATAATGCAGTCATCAGTGATATTGGCCACAATCAACCTATGCTGATATAGTTTCTCACCCAATTTTAGTTCAACGTTGACATCGCCGAAGACGGTTACTGGCTGGCCGGTAGCAGTTTGAAAGTTAAAGTGTGGTAATGCCTGTTCAAACGAAATTCTTCGGTTTAATAATTCTGGTTTAATTATAGTCCTTGACGCACCTGTATCTATGGTAAACTGACACGGCTTTCTGTTTATCTCGCCGTCAACTACCAGGCTGTTTCCGTCACTGGCCTGCAAAATCGTCAATACGGGGCTATCCAAATGACCAGCCAGTACCCGCCCCCCGGCCCTGGCTGTATTTAGTTTAAATGACTTTGTTGTGACTCAGCGTGTTCTTCGGATATGTTGCGTTGCCCTGGTGGCTTAAGGGTATTATTTTCTGGACAATTCCAGCGTATATGCCCTTTCTTTCCACATCCATAACAAGTCCTTTCTTTTCGTGACCGCTCCTGTATTTCTCGAACTCGATTTGGACGTAACTCGCTTCTGATTGCATCTACTTCCTTGGCGTGAGCTAAGGCAGCTTTTACGGTTTTATGGTGTGCTAGCCGAACAGTTGTTTTTACTTCTATGTCTCTTATGCCATCAACAAATGTTTGCTGCAACAGAGGTTCAACTATCTCAGGATTCGAAACATAAGCACCTTTCACAAGTCGTTTGATGACATCGAACCATTGCTGAATAGTCTCGCCAGATTGTTGTACACGATTCCTTAACTGTGACCTATAGACATACTCTTCAGAACGACCACCATATCGTATTTCCATAGCATTGTATAGATCAGCGTCATCTGCTGGTAAATCTTCTAGAACCTGTAATGCATCTCCTCGTAAGGCTACTACCAATGCTCTTGTAGCTTGTGTGTCCGTCCAGCCATTGCTGTTTTTAGTCGCTTCAAATTTTTTTTTGTACATAGACCATAACACGGTGCCATCGAAGTGCGGTAGTACTATTTTAGTGGGTTTTAGTGATTCAGTGTTCACGGGTTCTTTTTCCACAGTCTCGGTCTTCACGGATTCATTTTCCTCTGTCTCGGTCTTGACGGGCTTAGTCTGAATGGATTTGGTCTGGATCCCTTTGGTCTCAGAAAGCTGTAATTCATCGCGGCATTTGCAATTCTTAAGCTGCACTTCAAGCTCCATAGTTCTCCATTGTAATTGCCTTAGTTGTCTTTGCAAGTCTTCAAGGAGAGATACATCAGGTGCACACGTTGTCTGAACCTGGGGTGTTGGAAGATTTCGCTCATCCTGCATGACACTTTCCAGGACTCCTGTCTGTGCATCTGCAGCCACTTGACGCCGCATACGCACGCCCTAAAAATCCTCTTCTCTAGGAGTGACTGGCATCATCTATCCCCAATTCTGACACCAAATGTTACGGACGGGGTGTGCGGATAGATTAAATACCAATTCTATATCACTTGACTCACTAGATCACTTGACTCACTATATCACTTGGCTCACTATATCACTTGACTCACTATATCACTTGACTCACTATATCACTTGACTCATTTCAACACTACACTCACTAATCACTTGTAAACGTCACTTGTTATCGCACCGTTTTCGCTTCTTGAACACTGTTCGAAGAGATCTTCCGAACTTAAAAACTTGTCTTCTGTGCCCGACGCGCGCGCTTATATATGCCCTGATTGAGTAGCATCGACCACTGTGGAAGATTTGCGTCGATTCTAGCGACTCGTTTTTGGTACGAAATATTCCACACTTTTCGAGAGTCAAGGACGGTCACTCGTTGTAAAGTTTTAGCCAATTGACGCTAGATGTCGCAACTCAAAATAAGTTAGAAAGTTAGATGTAGTTCCCTATGGTTTTCATAGATGGCGTTGTATCTATGATTTAAACAGTCAATTTTATTTACTCTCCTTGCCGCTAGATGTTGCTACTATACTCGTTTCGTGACAATATTGACTTAGATAGGCGACTGCACTCTCTCGCATTTGAACCATGACTGACAAAACAAACGTCATGGTGCGTGTGACAAAGATATCGCTCTACGAAGTCGAAATTAGCCGATTGCCTCTTTCTAAAGCTCGATGTGCATTACTTATGGCCCTTTACTGTACATGCGCAAATAATTCACTTTTTAGAACGTAATGAGATTATACCAGAAGGCCAATCAGGTTTTCGAGCTTTACATAGTACTTCTATCGCATTACAGTATATTGTGGATAAAATATTATCGAAGTCAAACACTGGCCAGGCTTCTCTTCTTGTACTGTTAGATTATAGCCGAGCTTTTGATTGTTTGATAATTCTTCTGGCGAAGCTAAAATTTTATAGATGTGATGATTGTTCGCTTTTGTGGTTTGCAAGCTATTACAGGGACAGGAAACAGGTTGTGGATTATTCGGATGGTACGGGAAAAGCTATTCGTTCAAGAGCGCTGACGGTTTTAAGGGGGGTAGTACAGGGCTCAATCTTGGGTCCGCGTTTAAACACGGTTTACACTGCAGATTTACTGCAGCAAGTAGAGTTTACTATTGCACACATGTATGCAGATGATACCCAGGTTTTGGCATGTACTGAGCTTGGTGAGGCTAAAGTGGGCGAAACTATTAGGCATTTGAATAAAGATCTCATGAATATCAGTCGATGGTCCAATAACAATTGTTTATGCCTCAATGCTCAAAAATTGGCTTACATGATTTTAGGTACGCCCCATCAATGCAAAACAATTCGTGAACAAACACCAGTTTAGACGGCCAACCGATCACGGAATCTTTGTCTTGTCGAAACCTTGGGTTGGTTCTTGACAGTAACCTTACCTTTTATAATCACTTAAAAGTTAAAGTAGGTAAATACTACGCAGCTTTAAATACCCTGTATGCCATTCGACCCTTTCTGAGTGAGTCAGTAAGACGGAGATTGATGGAATATCAGGTTTGTCTCACTTGGATTATTGTGATACAGTGTATGGTCCTTGCCTGAATAAAAAAGCTGAAAAACAAGTGCAGAGAGTGCGAAACTCGTGTATCAGATTCTGTTACCACGGCCCTAAACGATCTCATATAACACCATTCTTAAATACTTACAACAGACTTAATATGAAAAATAGAAGGAAGTTAAACTTTAGTAATTTTAATTTCAAACTAAAGAAGCTTGAGATCCCTGCCTACCTAGCAAGAAAGCTTAAATGGACTAGCGCGGGCCCACGTAATAAGAGGTCTATCTGAGAGGAGAGCTTTGGTTGAGCGGGTAAACTCGACCTTAAGTCTAGTCTCCCATTGGGGTGACAAAAATCTGGTTAGTTTCAACGCCACCAAAACTCAGGCGTGTCTGTTTTCCGCGAAAAGGAGTCCCTTTAATTTGACTTCTACTTTCCGGGGTGCATCTGTATCTATCACCAATGAGCTTGAGCTCCTTGGCATGAAGTTATCTGCCAACCTTAACTTCGGTATCTCTATCGAGTCCAAAGCACAAACAGCGGCCAAAAAGCTTGGCATCCTCAACAGAGTTAAGCGCTACTTTACGCCCGATCAACTCATTTCCCTTTATAAGGCACAGGTCCGATCGTGCATGGAGTATTTCAGCCACCTCTGGGATTGTTCGGCCAAGTACCAACTAGCCACACTGGACTTGGTGGACTGCAGAGCCAGGAGACTCATCGGTGACAGGAAGCTAGTAAAAGATAAGCTCCAAACCCTAGCTCATAGATGCAAAGTAGCTTGCCTATGTATTTTTTATAAGATGTACTTCGGGGAGTGTGCTCAGGAGCTGCATGAGCTCATTCCGCCTGCCCCATTCTTCTATCGGACGTCCAGACGCACCGCGGGGTACCATCCTTATCTTGTTGATATCCCACGGATTCGCACTGAGCGCTTTTCATCATCTTTCGTATTGCGCACTGCTAGGGGATGGAATTCCCTGCCTGCGTCTGTATTTCCGAGTTCATATAAACCGAATCTCTTTAAAGTTCTGAATAGGCTCCTTCTGGGTGAGCTTGCTACATCCTCGACCGCATCTTTGCCCTTGGGCTAGATTGTGGTCAAGAGCGAATTTTTCATTAATAATAATAATAAAAAAAAAGGTCTGAACAATTTCCTAAATTCTTTTACCGTCACCTAAGTTGGAGTTCTTCAGGGGAGGCTTTGAATACTCAGCATCTAAAATATGGAACGATCTTTCGCCTCCTGTTAAGAATTCAAAAACAATTTGCCAATTTAAAAGAATGTCCAGAGAGTGGCTAATGTCAAAAAAAAACATCATGTATCTGGTCACCAGTTTGTTAGATAAACTAAGTTGAGTCTCTAAATGTTAACTCATGATAGAGTCTGAGTTTTTCGTAAGTGTGAGCATTGAGCAATGCCGTTAAGTTCATTTTTCTTTTCTCTTAATGTTTATAAGTGGTCTTGCAACCAGAGATTCTTCTGAGTAATTATTGTGCTACATCTTAAAAGCATGTTGTTAGCAGTCAACTCAGGTGCTGACTGAAAAACAGCCTAGCTGAGGCAGCACCTTTTCACCACATTATTCATTTGTATGCTATTTTGGTGTCTGTATTGTATGGTGAATAATTTTTTTTTTCTTTCTTTCTTTCTTTCTACTCAAAGAACAATTTGGGTTTCGTACAGGTTACTCTACGACGCAATAGCTTGCAGGAGTGGCTGAACACATCACCCACCATTTTAACCTTTACGAGTCAACTGGTATGGTTCTTCTTGATATAGAAAAAGCGTTTGACACCGTGTGGCACGATGGCCTCTTACACAAACTCCTCACTTGTAGAGTACCGTCATGGTTCGCTAAATTGCTCCAGTTATATTTAAAATTGATCGAAAAGTGGCAGTTCATATTGCCAACATCAAGTCTTCATACCGACTGGTTCCTGCTGGCGTGCCCTGTTGCTCAATCTTGGGTCCGTATCTATTTCTTATCTTTATCAATGATGTTCCCATTCAAAACCGCACAAGGCTGGCTTGTTTTGCTGACGACACAGCCTCCTACACCTCATCCAAGGGCATAGATATTGTGATAAGTCGCCTTCAACTGTCCCTAGAATTACTTTATAGTTTCTTTTCAATATGGAAGTTAAAGATAAATGAGACTAAAACTGAAGCTATTGTGTTTACCCAGCAAAGAAAACCCCCAAAACGAGTATTGGAGATTTCAGGGCACGCTATTCCGTGGAGCTCATCTATAAAATATCTTGGCATTACGATGGACATTAAGTTAAATTGGTCCAAACATGTGACTCAATCACGAGTAGAAGGTGCTCAAGCTATGGGATCTCTATATCCAATTTTAAATAGGCGAAATAATATCAGTCCTTACACTAAATTAAGAATTTATACTACATTAGTCAGACCCTGTATAACATACGCGTGCCCTGTGTGGAGTAGTACGTCAAATTCCAACTATCAATGTTTGCAGACTATACAGAACAAAACCTTAAAAATTGCTTTTAACACGCCGTTTCTCACTAACCTTAACAAACTCCAATCGGAAGTAAAATTTCCTACCATACGTCAATTTGTCTTAAAATTAACTAAAGCATTTTATTACAAAAATAAACACCACTCCAATAGCTTAATTTCAACTATCGCACAAAAGAAAAGAGAGGACTTAAGTTATATCGACAGATGGTACGTACAGGTTACCCCATCAGTACCTTTTGTTCCCCAGCGAGCAAGACGATAGCCAAACCAATGATCCTGGTTAACAGGCGGTTGGCCTTCTCGTTCGCCGTAAACCGAGCGCTCGCGCAGGGCAGGGTAGCTCTGCACTGCACATGCACTGAGGCTGGCCAGTTCCTTTTCAAATAGACAACAGGTCTACCGTCTTTATGATTTTATAAAATATTGTTGTGAAATAATGCAAATCATACCAAATTTTTCAATTTTTTTTTTCTCGAAACATGTGAAACTGTAATGTTTGTAACGTATTTAAAGTCTTTGTGTCGTTAATACATGTAAAAAGTAAACCTTTATTAAGGCGTTTACACATAATTACCTACCAGTTCAGGTATACATTTTTTATAAGTTTTAAATTTTTATGTGTAAATCAAACATCAATTCATGCAGTTAACTTTAAGAGGTGTTCGTAGCCTGTAAGTAAATACATTTTTATGTATAGTATATAATTGTGTCTCAACCAATTGTATGGTGATATAATATTATTATTATAAAGAATTTTAAAAAACAAAACAACCTATAAGTAATTCACGGTAAATGCATAGTAGCAAAATGAATTGTCTAAATGTACCTTCATACATAAAAAAAACTCGATCTGTGCGCCGAGAACAAAGGGATCGGACGAGGTTAACGTAAGGAATGTTTGCAACTACTTTTACTACTTTAAATGATTTATAACTATAAAACACTGTTCTTTATATTAAATAATAATTCAAATTAAATTAAATTGTATTTATTTGTGTATATGTCGCTAAAAATGCGATAAACACGGAACCTAATTACAAATTAATAAAAAAAAATATGTTTCATCTAGGGAAGTTGTGGAAGATAATTGTACTTACAGGGAAAACATTTAGCACAAACTCACTGACACACCTGATTTATCCGAGATATTTGATTAACAATCCGTACTTTCGTTAAATTATGATTGATTTCGTTAAATTATGATTGATTTCGTTAAATTATGAAATGCGCACTTATCTGGTTTTCCGGGAATTTCCTTGTCTTCGTGGTTCAATATCCGTGCCGAAGGACCAGAGTTTGTTGATGATGGTTTTAGAAATAAACAGTATTTGCGTAAACTCGTACAAATGATGCGTAAATGCTTAAAAAAATTGCGTGCGTTTCTTGTTGTGGTCGGTTAGCGAGTGTGGAGGTCAAACAGTGGACCTCTGCGTGTGGGCCGGTGTCTTGCATATTGGGGTTCCTTCGATTAAAGACGTTGGATAAGATGGTTCGGAACAACTTCAATTACATCATTTTCTTTGAGAGGAAAATCGGATAGCATTGCTTGTTGTTTAGCACCATATGCGTCAACGTAACTATTATATGACTATTTTCATTCACATCATTTTCCCAAAACTTTCAACAGTATTGGCTATAGGAGTTTGGGAACAGATTAGCTTCCTCTTGTCTTCAAAGCCATCCACATAATTTGCATAAATATATTCTGAATCGTCTCTGTCTAAAATAACCCTGGTATGATTCCAACATTGAACCATAACGTTTCGGTTTTTGTCTCTGTTTTCCAGCTTTGAAAATGCTATCTAAGTACCGGAGGTTTGTGTGCGTAAAATCTCGACATATTCTTCCCAAATAAGGTTTTGAAAATTCAATTGCGTTGCTTTGTTCCATAGACTTTCAAGGGAGTAAACTTTGTATTGGTTGAACTCCATACTGTCTTGCGTTAAGTATGTCCACTGCAGATTATTACTTATAACATTAAATTTCTGATATAGAATAAAAAAATATTGATTCGGTGCTGCATTTATACTGTTACGACCGGAGGGTACGTCAGGATATAAATAAGTTGTCAAATTCCAAAAGTGAGATTTATTGAAGAACGTGGTTTACACTCTAATCGCGCGCAGGGAATTAAAAGATTAAAGCCACAGTCTTTAATTCACAGTTTACAACACGCACAACACTAATCGCACTGTCCAGCACTAGTCCACACTTCCTGGACCTACACTACTGGACTAAACTTGTAGCAGGCGTAGCACTTGATGCTCACGTAGATCCAAAATCTTTAGGATATCCTCTTTGCAGATTCGCAGTTAATTTTAGCTTCTAAAAATATTTAATTAAAAAACTCTTAAAGCTTTAAGAGGGTCTTTTAACCCAAGGAATTTATAACCACAGGAAGCAAAATGAGCTGAAGATACTATGAAAACTCGTTTGACCAACATTGGTGGGGGGTGAGGTTATTATCCGACCAAATACGAACGAATAGTGTGTCTTGCTCTCTTCCGTGTTAAACGTATTTCGCTATCTATTTTCCAAAGAACACTGATGACCTTCTTTATTTTATCGAGTGATATTGCTGTCAAAACTAGTCAAAACTCGGGATGCCCTAAGTTGATTATCGATATGAACAAACTAATGAATGAATGAAATGTTCAAGTTAGGGGGTACTGCGATTTAGTGAAGAAGAAGTAATTAACTAAGTAACACATTTATTAAGCACTAGCTGATGCCCGCAACTTCGTCTGCGTGTTGTATGTATTTTTATAGACCGAGTTTGTACTTTGACACAACTACAGATACATGAATTGCCGTTTTTTATTGAAGCAACTATTTTGTTCATATTTTCGTTATATATGAACGAATAGCAACTATTTCGTTCATATAAGGAAAAGCAATTTCTAAAAATATTTTTTATTTGAAAACTTGGCTAACTATGTCATATAAGGTTGATACTTAATACATTACTTTGGATCTGAAAACAAAGGTCAAACATAGTTGTTTCCTCTATCGCTTATATTTTCTATACCATTGTTACTACTTTTGATAGATTAAGGTCCGTATTATAGAACGCGACTCAGACTCTGATCTAAGTATACTTAAGTAGCAGTCGTTTTTGATTTTTTGATACTGAGAGAGATAGACAATCAACACTTAACATGAGTCAGTGGTGCCTCTAAAACATCTTGTTGTCTTAACAATCCCACAAAAAGTGGTTAATTAATATTGTATTTCGCGTTTCTGTGAAAAACGTAAGGATTTTGTACTTATAAAAAATCAATTTTGATAAAATAAAAATATGTGGAGTAAAAAAATTTCGAAAATTGGATGTTGAAAGACCTATTACTTAGGTAAGTACAATAAATGGCACACGAATTCCTTAGTGCTAATTACGGACTTATTTTTGATTTTCAGTGGAATAGAAGTTTCTGAAGGTCACCTATGTCAGTAACTAAGACAACCCCCGTGCATTTGAGATTTCAGCTAGCACGCTGCTTTTATTGTGCTTTGCGATAATTGTGTAAAAATAATTCAATAAAAAATTAAATTTAAGATAGAAATGACTAAGCTTTTCCCTTCAATGGACATTTGTAGAAATAAGCAAAGGTGTCAGTGCTTGATCCAAACTAAGAAACTTATTAGAATAGTAATATTATAATATTTATCCTTGGCTTATATACGCAATGCTACGCTTGATGTAAACTAAAATCAAAAAATCAATAAATAGCCCTTATTTCATGTCAGAACATCAAATCCATAGATCAAACCTATATAGACCATATTCATAGTGGTTTTAATAAAACAAATGTCAATTGTCAGTTTCTATTGAGTTTCCCGCCTTTAAAAATAAGAAATGCATTGAAAACAGCGGCTGTACGGCCATAGATTCCTTTGCTTAAAAATAAAAATAAGCCGTTTTATTGTTTTCAAAAAGTGATATCCTGAAGATTGAATAATGTCATTAAGTTAGGGCCGAATTACGATTTGAAGACTAAATACTTAATCAACTTCGTTCTTATTAACACTGTATTAAGTATTTAGTTTTGGTTCGTTAAAAAAGTGCAGGATAGCCGAACTATTAATGGGGAAGCTGACAAAAGTTTCGATATTTTAGATATTATACGCCTATAATCCTCGTTGGGGTAACATAAGTCACATAACTTTACATGTCATGAAAATTAAAAAAATGGCATATTGTTTATGAGTATATAATACGTTGTCTAAATTTTGCAATGCACGGACGGCCCCAACTCAGGTTACCACACGCGTGCACTCTGTGCTGTTGTGATAAGAGCGGTTTTGCAATGAAAATGGAGTAACCTGATGCGCTGGCCTCTGTACCAACAATGCAATGTATTTGGTTGGCAGCTGGCACATTCCAAATTTTTTGTTCAGTGCCAGTTCAGCACAGAAGTTTTTGTTTTATTTTTGGATATTTGTGGGTCAGTTACAATAATTTTAATTTCTTCCGACTCACTTATATTCGACGATAGCTCTTAAAAATAACATCTAATTATAGAGCAGCACCCTCAGATTTTCTTTATAAAGTACTTTTTTAAAGGTGAATTTATGAAGCTAGAAAAAGGTTATTATTACCTACAAAGAAAACTCAATAAGTAGCATCATGGCAGAATACCAGCGCTGCAGTCTGGTACTGCAGCAATATGCTGAGTCAGCGCCAATTTGATTGGCATGATACAGATAACACGGTGTAAAATAGTTTTATAAAATTATTTGTTTCTGTTTCTTACTCTGTTTACTTCATTGTTTGCTTGCTGATTCATGTTTACTTGTATGTTTGTTATTTGTCTATTACTGTGTTGTACTGTTTTATGTCAATTGAATAAAGTGTCAATCTATCTATCTATCTATCATAAAATCAATTAATTAGCACTTCACACTGTAACTTCTGCACTAAAGTTTCCCTCGTATGGTTTGTTTGCCCAAACCGGAAATCGAACCCAGAAACCGTCGATTCACAGGCTGTGTAACTCTACTACTCAACCAAACTTCCGACAAAAAATTAAGAAAGGATCTTTTATACAAAATATTTCATAAATCTCAATCCGGTCCTTTTATCAAATGCTACGTACTCATAGACATAGAAAAAATAAGTTAAATATCAACACTGTCTAGGGATATTGCTTAATTTTTCATACAAAAAGGTGTGTTTGAGAAGCTATAAAAGCATACTCGAGACACATGGAGGGATATAATTTTAAGATGAGCAAGTGTTAAACCTGAATTTTCAATTCTCGTCAATGAATTTTGTTTAAATAATTTTTTTTAAACGTGACGTAAACGAAAACAAAAATGCACTTTTTTCTGCTTTTTGTATGAACATGGTGGAAGTAGCGCAATTTTTTTTTCATTTTAGTCACGTTTTCACAAATTTCAAGATAAAATAAATTCATTTATAAAAATTAAAAATTCATGTTTAGCACTTGCTCATCTGAAAATTATATCACTCCGTGTATCTCGAGTATGGTATTATAGCTTCTCAAACAGACCTCTTTTCTATGAAAAATCATGCAATATCCCTAGACAGTGTTGATGTGTATATTTTTCTATGTTTGGCGTAAATAATAGAATGAACTTGAGAAACATTATAAGTGCCTATTCCATTCAAGGGTTGCCCTTGATTTTGATGGGATTCCATCAGATCCTGACTTGGTGACAATAAGACCACTTCTGGAGTATACTCTTTCGAACAAAAAAAAAGAATTTTGAAAATCGGTCCAAATGGCGGAGAAATCGGTGAACATACATAAAATAAAGATATACAATCGTATAAGATTTCGTAGTCTTCCTTTCATTTAATTTACCAAGTTTGTTAGAAAGATTTCATCCTTATAATTGACCCTAACGATCGACGCAATAAAAGTACAGGGTATTCTTACAGATTTTAGTCGGTTCGATTCCCGGTTGGGGCAAGCGAATTTTCGAAAATTCTTGAATGCAGTTTTCTTTCTTTTCAAAAATAAAGGAATGTTTTCTTTGAGTACAATTTTCTATCTACAGTATTAAGAGTACTTTCCCTTCAGGTGGCATTACAAAATTCCACCCTGTATACAGTCGAACATAAAACCTCCTCCTTTTTGGAAGTCGGTTAAAAAGTAATTCAAGTGATACAGTGTATCTGCTCCGATCCAGCGGCAGTGCTTCTCGCCGCCATAGTTCTTCGTAAACAAAACACTATCGGCTTACGGAGAATGAGAGAAGTAAAGAAATATAAATTGAAGACATAGCTAAGAAATACATATATTGAAGACCTGGCTGTATGGATGCAGATTCCTTAGCCTTTCTCGAAAGAGATAAATTTAAAAAACAACATGTCCTTGCTTTTAGCCCATGTATATGTCAAAAATACGTTGATCTCTATGGTATGAGTAAAATGTTCTGAAAAACACCTAGCTTTGAATTTTTTCAGGGGTTTTTGTTGTTGGTTTTATATTTACTGGCTAAATTTCGAGATTTTATGTAGCCTAAATGTTGACCGGGGATATAAGGGACCCCTATGCAAAGTTTCATTTAAATCGGTCCAACAGTTACGGAGATTAGCCCGTGCAAACAGACAAACAGACAAACAGACAAACAGACAAACAGACAAACAGACAAACAGACAAACAGAGAAACAAAAAAATCTAAAAAAATCGGGATTTGTTTTATTTCTCTTCTTACATCCCCCTGACTCGGTTTTCAGCATTTTTTTTCTATGTACAGAAATTCGACCTCTACAGTTTTATTATATGTATAGATAATTTGGACAAGTTTTACAAGTGATTATACCAGTACCCAGTGTAGGTAAGGGGACACCAATAAGTTTAATACTTTCTAGGTTTTTAACTACTTGTATATTTTACGTGGATCCATAGAGGTTATCATTAGTAACTACTTTTGTTTTTGTTTTGAAATAAAACAAGTACTTATCTAAGTTGTTTATTTATTTTTCTTACCATTAATCTAAAAAGCGAAGATTTTAGTACTAATTAGGAGTGCCCCGCGGTTTCATCCGCGTAGTTCCCGTTCCCGTGGGAATACCGGGATAAAAAGTAGCCTATGTCCGTTTCTCGGTTTTCTTCTACCCGTACACCGAGTTTCATGCAAATCGGTCCAGTAGTTTTTGGACTATGAAGTAACAAATAAACAAACACACATACTTTCACATTTATAATATTAGTGGGATACTTTTAATTGACCTAACGAGCATTAAATCGTAAAAAGCCCACATTCCGTTGAAAGACGGTTATTGACTTTTGTTATGCACAAGCTTTTTGAATATGTGCTTTTTAGAATCTTTCTTTACAGCCTGCTTTCTAATGTAAGCTAGTCTTGTATTTAGGTAAATTTCTGCTACAGCTTTAACGAGCTGTTCTATATGGTCTACCTCTTCATTCTCTTGGCTATGAAATCTAAAATTTGTAGTAACTCTGGGAATTAGCATTTCTGTTGAATAGTCTTTTTTGAGTTTGTTATTTTCCACGCCTTTTCTTAGCTCCATTTCACACGATTTACATATAGATGTTGTGTCGCAGGAAGGATATATTAATCCGCCTTTGTCTTTATAGCTGATCAAACTTGAAGAATCAGGGCTGCTATGCGATAAGAGTGCTGATATGCAAATGTCACACTTAATATTTTTCAGCAACTTATGAGCGACGAATCCGGCAATATATTCAACTACTTTTTCACCAACTGAAGAAAGAGAAGCCACATGTTCTTCATCAAACGAGTTTTTTTCGTCACCATCACATGTCAAATTAGACACTTCAGTATTGTCGCGGTCGCTGTTTTGTCTTGGAGTAGTCATATTAATTTTATCAATGGGAGACGACGAGGAACAGTTCAAAATTGGAATGCTCTCTAGTGGTGTGCAGTTACCGGAATCCACATCAATCAGCTCCATGTGAACCAACATCTTTTTGTATATAGCCTCGAAAAACCGGACTGTCGGGTTATCGTTGTGCCCCCCATGGCTTCTAACATTGGCAAAGAAAATTTCCAAGTGATCTTGGGAAATTTTGTGCAGTTGTAAGTATTTCATTGGAGCGTTTTCCGGTATGACTAAGTCGTTAAAAAAACCTTTTGCGCTCTCTGCGCACACGCAAAAGCCCATAAATCCCGCGTACCTCAAAGACTTCATTATGCTGTCACCGTTATATTTTAGTGTACTTAAATACACTCTCGCTCTATCAAGCAATTCGAAAGCTTCTGTATGATTTTCCATATTCATTACGCGCTTGTTTCCACATTGATGTGTTCGAGAGTCAAGAACATCAAACAGATCGTTTAAGGAAACGGAACCAAGCATAGACATCGGAGAACCAAGCATAGACAACCCCGCAGATATGACACTATGGCCGGGATCAGGTTGGTATGCAACGTTCAGCAAAGCAAGCAACGAAGTGTGAATAAGAGACGCTTGAGCACCTGTGTCGAGTAATGCGCATAAAGCTCTATTAAAAACTAGCTTTCCGCCCGCGGCTCCGCCCGCGTCGACTACAGGTTATATCGTGCCCAACTGTGGGATAAAATGTAGCCTATGTCCTTTCCCAGGCTCTAATCTATCTCTGTACCAAAATTCATCAAAATCGGTTCAGCGGTTTAGGCGTGAAAAGGTAACAGACAGACAGATAGACAGACAGAGTTACTTTCGCATTTATAATATTAGTAGGGATAAACACTTCAACAAATGGCCTATCTAAATATATAAAACTCAAAGGTGACTGACTGACATAGTGATCTATCAACGCACAGCCCAAACCACTAAACGGATCGGGCTGAAATTTAGCATGCAGGTAGATGTTATGACGTAGCCATCCGCTAAGAAAGGATTTTGATCAATTCTACTCCCAAGGGGATGAAATAGGGAATGAAAGTTTGTATAAAACTTTGTCAATTTTAAACCGATCGGGCTGAGACTTTGCATGCATAAAGCTATTATGACTTAGGCATCCTCTAAGAATGGATTTTGATAAATTCAACCCCTAAAGGGATATAAATTTCACCCCTAAGGGGATAAGATAGGTGATGAAAGTTTGTATAAATCTTCTTAGATTTTCGACTGATTGAACTGAAATTAAAGATTGTAGCTACTATGATGCAGACGTTCGCTTAAATAGGATTTTGATAAATTCAACCCCCATGGGGATAAAATAAGGGATGATGGAGGATGTAAATGTATTAGTTTGAACCTATCAGTACCTAATGGAACGAATAAATTAAGACAAACAAAATCATCCGAATTAAGATGAACAAAAAATCCTGAATTACTTACTAATTGATCAACGCCCAGCTCAAACTCTTAGACCTAGAAAGCTGAAGTAACAAAAAAGGTGTCTTTTATAAAGTAGGCAACCACTAAGAAAGTATTTTTAGAAATTCAACCCCTAAGAGGGTGAAATGGGGGCTCAAAGTTTGTATGGGGAAAAATATTTTTTTTGGATATTTTGACTTGAAACTTCGTCGAAATATACCTTAAAGCAAACAAATGGACATGTATTTCGCAATTTTTCTACAATCACCCCCTAAGGGGTACAAGTGGGTTAAATTAAATTAAACTGCAAGGTCCTGAATTACTTACTGATTGGTCAAAGCCCAGCCCAAACCCTTAGACCTAGAAAGCTAAAATTTTGCGAAACGGTGTCTCTTATGACGTAGACAAGCATCAAGAAAGGATTTTTCGAAATTTAACCTCGAAGGGGTTGAAATTAAGGTTCAAAGTTTGTATGGGGAAAAATATTTTTTTTTACATTTTGACTCAAAACTTCGTCAAGATATACCTAGCGGATAATGAACGGACGCGTATTTCGCAATTTTTCAAAAATCATTCCCTAAGGGGTATAAATGGGTTGAATTAAATTAAATTGCAAGGTTCTGAATTACTGACTGATTGATCAACGCCCAGCCCAAACCCTAGAGACCTAGAAAGCTGGAGTTTGACAAAAAGGTGTCTTTTACAAAGTCCACTAAGAAAGGATTTTTTGAAATTCAACCCATAAAAGGGTGGAATGGGGGTTCAAAGTTTGTATGAAAAAAAAACAATTTTTGGGCATTTTGGCTCAAAACTTCGTAAAGATATACTTTAAAGCAAATAAACGGACACATTTTTCGCGATTTTTCAAAAATCATTCCCTAAGGAAATCGTCCTTAGATTTTGGGTAAAATAAAATTAAAAATGCAAGGTCCTGAATCAGTTACTGATTTATCATCGCCCAGCTGAAGCCATTGGACTTAGCGAACTGAAATTCTACAAAAAGGTATACTTTAAATTTAGGCAAGGAATAAGAAAGGATTTTTTGAAATTTGAACCCTGAAATGGCTGTTTAAAGTGTGTATTGAGAAAAACCATAATGGACGTACATAAATTACGTATCTTTTAAACAAATTAACGAATATATGTTTTTCAAATTTTTGAAAATATGAAAAAATTCACCGTAGTAGAATATACGACGAAATTAAAAGGAAAACTATCACACGTAAGTTTGCCGTTCAAGTTTGCGAGTAATAGTCGACCAAGTCCCAAACATTGTTGGGATTAATAAGAATATATTTACTAATATTAGATCAGTCTCGTCGTTACACGCTCGGCGCACGGACGTATCGGTCAACTATCACTTACGAGTGCATTAATTTGTCAGCGATCTATTTATTAACAACGATGAGTGAATTTAAATCGACCGACCGACCGTCTGTGGAGTTTGCGATGAGAAATTAAATGATGGAGTGCATTGTTACTCTTGTGCACTAGATTTACACTTTGAATGTGCGGGAATAACCGAGGGTGGATACAGAAGGCTTGGAGAGGACAGAAGACAGGCATGGCGTTGCTATAAGTGTAAACAGGCCGGTAATCCGCTAATCACTACTGATACTGGTGGTGCATCTCTTCTACAGGAGATTAGACAGCTATCTTCTAAACTGACACGTCTGGAGTCCATGCCGGAAGATGTTAAAGCGATTCGCTGTGAGATGGAAGAGTTGAGGTCATCATTCCAGGAGGTCAGCAACTCGCTCAAAGAGCTTTCGACGCGAATGAGTAAGGCAGAGGACAGACTGAGCCAGCTAGAAAACTCAAAAAATTGATAAGCTGGAGCACGAAAGCCACGAAAGGGAACAATATTCCAGAATGAACAATATCGAGATAAAGTGTATACCGTTGACGAAAAATGAAAATCTTGTCGATTTGGTCTGTGCCCTAGGATCTAAAATTCAATACCCCACAGCGAAAACCCTAATTAACTTCGCTACAAGAGTGCAGTCACGTGACCCAAACCACATAAAACCAATAATAGTCTGTTTTAATAACTACTACGTCAAGGAGAATTTTATCGCGGCAGCGAGAGTTGCGACCAAGGCTTCTCCGTTGTGGGCGTCCGATTTGGGTGTGGTGGGTAAAATCTCACAAGTATATGTAAATGATCACTTGACCGTCAAAAACAAGATGCTCTTAACAAAAGTGAAGAAATTAGCTAAAGAGCAGGGGTTTCAATATGTTTGGGTGAAATCTTGCAGGATCTTTGTGAGAAAGAGCGATACTTCCCCGATATTAAACATGAAGAGCGAAAAGGACTTATCAAAATTAGTTTAGTGGCAGCGTTAGTGTTATTTTTATTTTTTTTATTCATTTTTTCATCTAAAATGTACTTTTATAACGTTTTTTGCTGCGATACTGCTGCATCTAGACCACGGTATTTAAATACCTCAGTTTATTTTTTATACTCCTTATTTACAAATAACGGATCAGTGCAATATGCTAATTTCAACTATCGCCAAGTCGCACAAGGGCTATTATTGCACAACGAATCAGAGCGGATTACTGCGCACGACTCATATAAACGGGTAAGAGTTTTTATACAGTTGCTAACGAGTTTACTATCTATCATATTCTATAACAAAACGTACTATTGTAGCTTTTTATTTTGCTGGCTGGTGGATTATTACTTTGTTGGTGTAACATGCTATGAATTTATTGCACAAGTGAGAAATGGCTCCGCTTAAAATATACTATCAAAATGCTCGTGGCTTGCGCACGAAAACAAGTACATTGCTTAGGAATGTTTATTTGAATACCTATGACGTAATCGCATTGAATGAAACTTGGTTGCTTGATAGTATTTCAAGTTCTGAATTATTTGATGGACGATATTTAGTGTGGCGTAGGGATCGTAATTATAGTAGGACGGGACAATCAAAGGGAGGGGGCGTATTATTGGCTGTCAGGCGTGACTTGCTGGCGGTGGAAAGGCAAGAATGGAGAAGCTCGGCTGAGGATATTTGGGTCACTATTTCTCCTCGTTCGAAATTGCATTCATCATTTAAAATACACATTTGTATGTTATACCTCTGTAAGGAAAATCTCGGAAATTCGTTTAATACTCAATTTATCAACTTCTCATCTAAACTCAATGACATAATAATGTCTCATGTGCAGAATAAGTTTGTTGTTATGGGCGACTTTAATTTTTCGGACAACATTCAATGGTCTAAGTTTAACTACGATTCAGTTATACAACCATCAACTTCGTTTTGTAACAATGAGCACATTACTGATTTTATAGATATGACAACAACCTGTAACCTAATGCAGTTTAATTATGCATTGAATGTCAATGATCGCATTTTGGACTTGGTATTTGCTAATGAATTGATGTCCCTATCTCCTTGTGATAAACCATTGGTTCCCGAAGACCTCCATCACGGGTCTCTTGTCATTACTGTGGATTTTTTCCACGTTTCAAGTATACTCCCTGAACAACCAAAGTTAAGGCACCTATACAGCCGAGGAGACTTTTCAGGCATTTCTTCTGAGTTGGATAAACTGGACTGGCAAAACATTTTAAATAGACAACCTCTTGATAAAACTATTGATCTATTTTACAAGAAACTATACGAATTAAGAGATAAGTTTGTTCCATCACGCCTGGTTACACCCAACATGTATCCTCCTTGGTATAGCCCTTCATTAATTAAAATTATAAGAGAAAAATACAAGTTTCACAGAAAATATAAGATCTATAATAACCTAGCTGACTATAATACTTTTACTCTTCTACGTGACCGCGTGATCGCTGTTGAAGAGGATTGCTTCAGATCATATATATCTAAAATTGAGTCAGAAATAATAACCAATCCAAAGGCCTTCTGGACATATGCTAAAAGTAAAAAAGAATGCGGCGTATTTCCCAGTTCAATGTTTTATAACGACAGAAAAGCGGATTCCGGTCTCAAAATCGTTGAATTATTCTCTGAATACGTCTACATTCTTATCTTCTGACAATCCTAGCTCACCCTCTACCGCTGGCTCTGAGTCTCTGAATAATAATTGTTTCCTATCCAAAATTGAAGTGTCCGAGCATGAGGTTAAACAATTATTGAAATCATTAGATTTGTCCAAATCGGGGGGCCCTGACTTAATATCACCTACATACATAGTTAATATTGCTGAAAGTCT
This sequence comes from Aproaerema taeniolella, assembly GCA_949987775.1. Lineage (NCBI taxonomy): Eukaryota > Metazoa > Arthropoda > Insecta > Lepidoptera > Gelechiidae > Aproaerema > Aproaerema taeniolella. Next base: position 9,931,141 of record OX465244.1, read on the forward strand.
CACCATACCAACGACAATCTTGTTTAGGCGGTCGTTAAGAGAGGGAGTCATCCCAAATATTTGGAAATCTGCATTTTTTACACCTGTTTTGAAAAAGGGCGACAAGGCTAACGTCCAAAATTATAGACCGATCTCTAAATTATGTTTATTCGCAAAAATTTTAGAGCGTATTGTGTACAATCAGGTGTATAATTCGCTTAAGTGTTCTTTTACCCCTGATCAGCACGGGTTCTTACGCAAACGATCCACCACCTCCAATCTACTCTCAGCCAGCGATTTTATTACCGAAGCCATGGAGAATAGATCTCAAGTTGACGTAGTTTACACAGATTATAGCAAATGCTTCGATCGTATAGATCACTCTGTGCTACTTTGTAAATTGGCGCGTGCAGGTATCCACGGTGATTTATTTCGATGGTTCTCTTCCTACATAGCGAATCAGTGTCAAGCAGTGGTCCTGAAAGGTCATACATCTTCATGGTCATTAATACCGTCCGGCGTACCACAGGGATCACTTTTGGGGCCCCTGCTGTTCACCATTTTTATAAACGACATCCAGGAATGCTTTTTAAGTTCTAAGATCCTACTTTTTGCAGATGACATGAAGATCTTAAAAATTGTCAACAATACTGATGATGCGCTAGACCTTCAGAGAGACCTTGCTAGATTCCAGAATTACTGCTCCACCAACAAATTAGACCTCAACGTGTCAAAATGCTATCAGGTGTCCTATACTCGTAAGAAGATCCTTGTAGATTTCAATTATAAACTACATGATAATATAATTTCGAGGGTCAACTCGATTAGAGATTTGGGAGTAATTTTTGATACGAAAATGAGTTTTGACAAGCATATAGATCACATCGTCAACAAGACCTCTAGGGCCTTAGGTTTCATCATTCGTCTCTCGGCTCACTTCAATAACATTAAAACTATAAAAATCCTATACTGTGCTTACGTGCGCAGCCACTTAGAGTATGCCTCACCTGTTTGGAGCCCCCAGTACGAGAAGTATAATTCTCGTATTGAGAGTATCCAAAAAAAGTTTCTACGGTACCTGGACTATAGGGCCCGAGTAAGATCTGTGGACTACATACACAGGTGTAGGCGATATCATTTCTTACCACTCAGCACTAGAAGAAACATAAGTGATAAGTGCTACCTAGCCAGGATAATTAACGGATCTATTGATAGTCCTGAATTACTTTCAAAAATTTACCTGAGAACAGATTTATTAGGTTTCAGGGAACGTTCACCTTTTTATGTACCGTTTGCTCGTACTAACTATTGTAAAAAATCATTTTTTATAAGAGCTTGTAGAGAACTTACAAATATCAAGTCTGATATAGACATTTTATCAGTCTCCAATTTAGCCCTAAAACGACAGCTATCTATGGAATTTTTTGCTGATTTTACTCCATGATTTACAAATTATGTTATAATTACAAATTATAACATAATTTATGGTTATGTTATACCAATATAAGGTTATGTACGTGGTTGTGGTAGTTGCAGTAGCAGTAGTAGTTGTTATCTATTGTATTAGTATTTACCTAGTTGCTTTTTTACCTATTGTTTTTTTCTTCCTAGGACTTACATTTTGTCTATGTTCTTCTGTAAGTATTGGAATCAATTTAAATTAGTAATATTGTTACTCGTCTAAATGTATTTCCGTTTGGACTTGTGTAGCCACCTTCTTTAACTTTAACTTTAACCGTAACTTTAACTTCTTTTATCTTTTGGGTTATTTCGTAGATTTTATTTCCTAACCCTCTATTAGTAACTATGCCTCAATTACCTATCTAATGGCGAAGATTTGTAATTGGCTTAGAACAAATAACCGTGTATATCTATAGTTTTTTTATTGGCTGTAAATCTTCCAAATAAAATAAAATAAAATAAAATACAGAGCTGAGATTTGGTATGGTCATACATATTGATTGCGCTGACAGATCTTAAAAAATAAAATGATGGAAAAAAAAATCGAGTCTTTCCCATACACGTGAAAGGGCGATGGATTTTTTTTCTCGCCCCGGAGATATCATCGAGTGATAGAAGGCATTTCCTAAGAACGTTATTCGATTCAGCAATCCGTTTGCAAAACATTAATTTTTGTAATTAAAAAATGTGGAATAATTCACGAAGGTAGCATATACGACGAAGTTTAATCCAAAATGGCTGCCATACAAAGTTCCACGTTTTAAATGCAGCAGTTCTATATTATTCCTAAAACAATAATACAGTAAAAAAAAAAATCGCGCATTAATTATTATTCTTAACAATAATATTGTCCAAAAAAAAATTTTCGCGCTCGCTTCGCTCGCGCTTTACTTACTTTCATTGTGTTGTATTATTCTGTTGTATTTTGGCCAAAACTATAGTTATTTCTGAAGTAATCATCGGGAAACTTTTCCCATTAGTATAATCGAGGTGCAGCTAAATAGTGGTTGTGTTTTTCATATTATCCTAAATGCAAAAAAGCTTTAGTTCATAATATTATGTATTCAATACTAGCTTTCCGCCCGCGTCCTAATTTTTTCAAAAATAAAAAGTATCCTATAAACCTCACGGAGCCCGAGACCTTTCCAACGAATGCAAAACCGGTGGAAATCGGTTCGTGCGTTCTGGAGTTATAGCGTCAGGAAGGAAAACCTGACTTATTTTTATATAGTAGATTAAAAGATAGACATATACTATCGCGGACTGTTTTTTAGATCATTAAAAGAGCTATTATTTAACTTGTTTCGTGGAGGTTCTGACGTAATTTGTTGATAAATTCGTTGTAAAACAAAGTCAGAAGCCACTAAGATAACACTATAAGCTTCCCTAGCCGTAAGTTAATAATAATAAAACTTAATTCACGTTATTTTGATACGAATTCAGTGCATTAGATCATTAACGATAATGTCACGTTATCAGCCTATTGTCGTGATTCTATATTTTCAACGTAGACAGAGAAAAGGTCTACCTAACTTTTCTCTGTCTACGATTTTCAAAGATATTTCGAGACTTAATTGTCCGAACAAAGGCACAGTTCTTGGCTCGTGATTGGTGAAACACTAACCAACCACGTGCCAAGCACGCCTTTTTGGAGTAAGGGAGAGGGGATTATGGCCGTTGGTCGAGCCCGGGCAGTCAGTTTGTAGCTAGCGTTAGAAGCAAACAGTTAAATAATAAGTTAGAATTGTTAAAAACTATACTTAAATTGTGATGTTACTAGTAGTCAAAATGAATAAATAAATCGAATTTGTACGAGTTATAATGGGTTTTACTGGCGTTATGACTCTTCAGAAGTGTTACGTGCTTTTTGCGCCCACAAGGATTTGGTTTTTACGAAGAAGAGTTTACGAGCCATCTCTGGTGAAAACCGTAAGTTGTTTTATATAAAATAAGATCAAAATCATTTCTAGTTTGGTTAGTAAGCAGTTAATTGCAATAATTTAATCACAATTCAAATTGATTTACCTAATATTCGCATTAAGGTGTGTTACTGCTTCACAGTTCGCCTGATGATATTTTACAGTCAAATCAGTTTATATGCGTGCTAATACAATTTCATCAGGCACTACTTTTTTTTGTATAGAGTTCCGTTAGCTTTAACACACCTTCATCTGACATTGTCACGACACATTGTGGAATCTATTATTAAATCATTTATTCGATAAAAATAGCAGTTTGGATCAAGATGACCAACCCCCTTTTATGTCTGAGTAGACATAAAAAATTGGCGACCGTGAAACATACAACCACAGAAGCAGATTGTATCACAGTTGGGCATCGGTGCAGCTAAAGTATCGGACCAGCATTGGAGAAAAGCCAGCAGTGGACCTGGAAATTGCCAAAACCGAGGGCACTCAGCGTGGTTACAACCAAGTTAAGTGTGACATCCTAACCTCTGTGCCATTTTTCCACTAGAATTACCTATCCTAGTTTCCCATCCAATCTAAAATAACTAAATCAGTTTAATTGTATAGTGAAAGGTCTTAAATTATTCATTTATAGCTTTCCACGTGCGGAAATAAGGTTCTGTAAGTACTTAGATTATATTCACCCTTACATTTACAAAAACAAGTAATTAAATTAACTATACTATTTCTATATATATATATATATATATATATAATCAACCTTTCACGGTAAAAGTTGATCCAGTACTGATTTAGAACAAATGTTGATCCACCTATTTTGTGTGTACATTAAGCTCCGGATTCAGATATAGCTGTATAGCTCGAATATATGAATTCAGCGTGTGACGTCAGTGGATGTGCATTTACCCGTTTTCGATAAACTCGTCATAAAATTTTAAGGTAATTGTTGATCCACTAACGGTCAAAAAAATCATACGCAAGCGCATAATGTGGCTCCGATTTTTATCCGACTTAGTGGTAAATGTGGCTCCGGAGCCACATATGCGGTGAATATGAAGGGTAAGTACGGCAACGTCGCGCTATTGTGCAAATGAAACAAACATTGCGTTCTTACTTCAAGTTAAAGTGAGATAACATGCCGTCGCGTTTGTATTTTACTTTACTTGAGTCAGTCTGGTCCGAGCTGTCAAGTAAGTTAGTCTGTGTTCTGACTTTCACGATGGCAACATATTCTTCAGGATTGTATAGTGGTGAGTACTAAGTTAATTGTTTTTAAGGTGCCGCTACGTACCTACTTTATCTACAAATACTTAGATTTAAGTAATTAGTTTCAAATGAATTCGAATTAGGCATCAAATTAAACTTTGAGTCGTATCGTATTAGAATTTTGTATAGTTATTCTTTTAAAAAAAAAAAGAATGGGTTCGCTCTTGACCACAATCTAGCTCAGGGCAAAGATGCGATCGAGGCTCACCCAGAAGAAGCCTATTCACGCGTACTTTAAAGATATTCGGGTTGTATGAGCTCGGAAATACAGACGCCGGCAGAGAATTCCACTCCCTGGCAGTGCGCAATACAAAAGATGAAGAAAAGCGCTCAGTACGTATCCGAGGTATCTCGACAAGATAAGGGTGATACCCCGCAGTGCGTCTGGACGTCCGATGGAAGAAAGGGGCAGGTGGAATGAGCTCATGCAGCTCCTGAGCACACTCCCCGAAGTACATCTTATAAAAAACACATAGGCAAGCTACTTTGCTTCTATGAGCTAGGCTTTGGAGCTTATCCTTAACCAGCTTTTTATCACCAATGAGCCTCCTGGCTCTGCGATCCACCGAGTCTAGTGCAGCTATTCATGTAAAGTCATACTTTAATGTTATGTATGTATTTTATAATGAAAGTGTAAAAACTAATCTGTGTCGGTAAACCAGGGCTCATGATGATAGTAGGTGATTTATGTAGGTAGGTATATTAAACTAAACTTCTTCTATTATAAATAAAAATCCTTATAATATTAAATGCGAAAGTAACTCTGTCTGTCCGTCTTTCACGCCTAAACTACTAAACCGATTTTGATGAAATTTGGTACAGAGATAGATTAGAGCCTGGGAAAGGACATAGGCTAAATTTTATCCCACAGTTGGGCACGATATAACCTGTAGTCCACGCGGTCGGAGCCGCGGGCGGAAAGCTAGTTGGTTATAAACTCTATCACTTCAGTCTGTATGGTTTCTTGCATCTTTCTTGATATGGCTTTCTTGAAATGATGGCAAATGACAAGTTTTGCAAAAACTTGAGGTATAAACGCACAACTCTAACCACAAACTCTGTTTTAAAAAGAAATGCACCTATCAAGCTTTTATGCGATTCAAAAACATGTTAGGTATTTCGTACAGAATCTGACACGACTTTACAAGTAGACATTGTAAGAACAAAAAGACTCATTGTCCTTAGTCCGTGTGGGTCCGGTAAAGAATAGATCCACCCCATATCTTCCCGTGGGTGTCGTAAAAGGCGACTAAGGGAACAAATTAGAGAACGGGCAGCAGCGTTCTACTTAATACCACTACCATCTTACTGCGATTTCCAATCCGCCTGCTAAGCGTGGAGATTATGGCATAACCCCAAGAGGCCCGGACAATACCTGGACCAGACGAAAGGAGAGGAAACCATGCGACCGCTGGAGCCAACCTTATAGGACTGGCTCGAGCGCGTTCAACGTCCCGCGACCGAAAGTGGTGGAGGCGAGGTCATCCGTCCAGTGACGGACGATTGCGGTCCTCGCCTCCTGCCGAACGGCCTCCCGCTCCTCTAGGGCAGGGCGCTCCCCGAGCGCTCTCCGCTCCGCCGTCCACTCTAGAGAGCACCCACGCCTCGAGCTCCCAAGACGGGGTGCCGGCCAGAGCGCACGCAGCCGCGAAACTCACGGACAGGTAGGCCACCGCTACCGGCTGTGCAATGGCTCTTGCATTCTCCCTTCTATGGAGGGAGTCCGCCTAGATTGGGAGCCCGTAAAGGGCCATGCTCCCCAGATTCGGGAGGAGCCAGGTCTGCAGCCCGCTAAATTCAGGGCTGAAGCGCCACCTGCTGTCTAGTATGAGGCCTAGATATTTCACCTGGGCCTTTACTTCGATCCTGACGCCCTCCACAAACATGTGGAAACCTATCCTAACCAACCACACACCAAACAACCAACTATCCAATAACTCGTTTCGCCGAATCCCACCCATCTAATAATCGCATTTAATTTTCAAATTCAAACTAATGCATTCTTATATTAATTAAAAGTTCGATTTTCAATTCACAATTTTATGCTCCATGTTCACAACGGATCAACAACTGTAGTAAGCGAAACGGCAACGTTGTATTGACTTCCATCGGCCAATCACGGAGGAAGTAATAAAGGGCTTCATCCTGATTGGTCCGTTTGAATCGGATCAACATTTATCGGAGCGGATCTGTATATCGGATCAACGTTTGACAATGTCAATAGTTGATCCGACAATGTTAAATGTTGATCCGATCGGAGTCACATCAGTATGAGAAAAAGCGTAATGGATCAACATTAGGCCTCCGGATCAACAATTGTTTTCGGATCAACAATTAACTGATTGTACGTCTCGAAAGATCAACATTTACCGTGTTGGTATATCTATATATATATATATATATATATATATATATATATACTAAAACGTGTATTTAATAAAAAATAATCAAAATAATAACCTAATAACTTAGTGTGTTAATCCTAAATAATCTATCCTACCTAAAAGTACATAGTATTTACACTGAATCTTAAATATTTATTCTAATTAGTTTGAGTATCATAGTAAGTTAAGTAAATTCAGTACATTTTGCAAATCGCTCCTATTAACTAACAGTAAGTACAGTTGTAAACACATTTACACACGTTGAAGCCTACATTCCCTGCCGGGATAGGCCTAGAATTAATTAATAGTACATTAACTATAAGCAAAGGATTTAGATTCAGTTTTTCCCAGATTTAAGCTTAATTTACATAGTATTAGTTGTAGTGTTTGCAACAAATGCGTACCTTACTATTAGTTTTATTTATTTAAATGTATTTTACTGATATTTTTCAGGTTTAATACCAGCAATTGTTCCATCTTTGCATCGGGTGGACATTGTACCTAAACCGTTCCCTCGCGCATGTACTTAGCGATCAGCTGGGTCTGAGTATTAACTACTGCGCAGCGAATGCAGTCACAGTGAGGAGCGTGAGCCTATTCATACCTTTTTCTTATTTACAATTGCGTTCAGCCGTTACTATTATTCATTCTAGTTTTCTTTTATATTCAAATTAACTTTAACTTTTAAAATCATACAAAATGGCAAAGCCTGAAGACGATACTAAACGTCTGAAGGAATTATTAGTAAGACGGAGCTCAATTAAAGGACAGATTACCAAGTTTAATTTTTTTTTAGATAGATTATCAAAGTTGGTAGCGGTCACAAATATTGAAACTGCTGAATTGATGGTTAAGCTTGGTAAATTTGAACAACTGTCCGGTAGATTCGAAGAGTTGCAAAGCCAAATTGAAGTATTGAATAGTGGCAGCTTGGCCATGGAACTTGAGGAACGAGAACAGATTGAAGAGGACATAGTGGTAGCTATTGCTACCGCTAAGAGTTTGCTTGATCATTTTAAAAAAAGGGATGGTAGTGAACATCATGATTCTCAAATTCCAAGGGTCAAGTTACCACAATTACAAATCGCTAAATTCGACGGTTCGTATTTCCGTTGGCTCGAGGTTCGAGATTCTTTTGAAAGTTTAATCGACAGCAACAAGCAGTAAGCTCCAATACATAAATTTCATTACTTAATTTCATATCTTGATGGTGAACCTGCACGTTTGATTTCTAATCTTGAGGTTTCATCCGATAATTACATTGAGGCTTGGAATATGTTGTGCGAGCGCTACAATAACAAAAGGGTTTTTGTCAATTATCATTTAAATTTTTTATTCAATATTAAACCACAAAGGGAAAATGAAAAATCACTTCGATATTTAGTCGATCACGTGGCCAAAAATCTCAGAGCGTTAAATAGTTTGGGTCAACTAACTGACTACTGGGATACACTTATTATTTTTAATTTAACATCAAAATTAGATAATCAAACTTTGATAAAATGGGAAGAACACAGAAATGGTATTGACGATATACCTACTCTTGATCAATTCAAAAAATTCTTAACTGATTGCGCTAATGTTTTGCAAGCTTTATATACAAATAAAAACGAAAATAATAATCAAAAACAATCATCACAAAATCAACAAAACAAAACCGGCCAAGAGCGTGTCGGGACACGCGCATTGTAGGGTTCCGTAGCAGCATGGTTCAAATATGCAGCTGGCTTCTTAATTCTACGAGCATATGGACGGTTAAATCGCTAATAATGTCTAATAAAAACGAGGTCACAAAGAAAGAAGGTAACTAAAGGAGAAATGTAGATTCCAGCGCCACAAGGAAAATGAAAAAAAAAATCATCTGTTTAATAACCACCTCGCGTGGATGCAAATGGTTATATAAAAATTGTTTACATTACGTATTCATTTAAAACGGGTGTACTATCGTTACCGTCGTAGTTAGAGATGAAAGAGACTGTCTTTTAAGGCTTATTAAAAAGACTCGCCTCCATCTTACAGGAGTTTACTCTAAAATTAAAACTGAAAGTTCGAGTTTTTATTAATAAGACTTAGTAGTTTATTAAAAGATTAAAAACTGAAACGACTCGAGTTGTTTTCAAAATACTAAAAGACTTAAACGACTCAAGTTCTTTTATGTAAAAGGGATCGCACCGCAGTTTGTGTGTGATATTAAATATTTCTTTTGTAACCTATCAACCAAAAGGAATAATTCACGCCTTAACCACTAAATACATTTTGATAACATTTGACAAGGAGATAAAATGAGATGTTTACATTTTATCAACACATACCTTATGACTGTCGACTTCCCAGATACTGAGTCGCCAGTCTTTTAAGTCCTTTAAGCTGTTTAAGTAACAGCTCAGTTTTTTACGTTAAAAGACTTCAACTACAAAAGCTAGTCTTATGACTAAAGGTTGGGAACTAAAAGACTGAATCAGTCGTGAGGCGTCAAAAATAAGGTGAGTCTTTATTAAAAGCCCTAAAAGACTGAGTATCTTCCATTTATTTATTTATTTATTTAACTTAATGCACTAAAGTACATGGGCGGACTTAATGCCTAATGGCATTATCTACCAGTCTACCTTAGGGTGATTGGGAGATGTACGTGGTAGGTGCATATCACAAATATAAGGAATTACTTTAAAAACTATGAAACTACATGAACAAAGGAAAATAACTGTAATACCTAATAAATATATAATCAAATGCATACATGTACTTACATAAAGTAATTATAATAAATATACATACATGCAATATGAATATACATAACTATAATAGATATATAAATACATAATATAAGAATGAAGAAGTCAGCTTGAATCATATAACAGCTTCAAAAAGTGACACCGTACTCTGTGTTTGAAGTAGTTACGGCTGGGGGACCTTCTAATTTCCACAGGTAGGGAGTTCCACATAAACACCGTCTGCACGGTGAAACTTTGGTGATAAAAGCCCGTGCGGTGGATGGGGCATTGCAGGAGAAGGTTATTTTCTGAACGCAGCAGCCGACTGTGTCCTTCACAGACGAACTGGAAGCGCTCCCTGAGATAGTTCGGGGCATGTGGCCCCGTCAGCACCGAGTACAGGGTACACAGTGCACGTAGACTGCGCCGCTGCCTGATAGGGAGCCACTTCAGTTTTTGACATCACTGGTCATAGTCGATGTTAAAATCTCCAAATACTATATTATAAAAAACAAATGTATTAAAGAGTTTGTAGTTTCAGAAATAACTTTAGTTTTGGTCTAAACACAACATAATGAAATTATGAAATTCGCGAGCGAAGCGAGCAAAAATTTTTTTTTTTTGCGACAATATTATTAGAAATAATATAGACCTGCTGATAAAATAATTTTGATGTCATTTTCGTAATTAACACCACCAAAAACCTATTTAACGACACCTAAAATGTCAATATGTTACAGCTTGGTCGTAAATGCTAAATGCTCGTGAAATATTTAACATTTTTTTTCATTTTAAAAATTAATTTTTGCAAACGTACTGCTGAATCGAAAAACGTTCGCAGTAAACCCCTTCTATCTTTTAAAAAACTATCCTATGACATCCCACTCGATGATATCGGCGAGAAAAAAAAATCCATCACCCTTTCACATGTATGGGAAACACCCGAAAAATTTTTTTTTTTAATTTTTTTTTATTTGTTTTCTATTAATATATATGAACATGCCAAATTGCAGCTCTGTAGTACCAAGGATCTAATATTAGTAAATATATTCTTATTAATCCCAACAATGTTTGGCACTTGGTCTACCATTACTCGCAAACTTGAAGGGCCAACTTATGTTTTATAGTTTTTCTTTTAAATTTGATGCATATTCTACCTTTGTGAATTTTTCCACATTTTTAGAAATAACCGTTTAGCTGGTAGAGGGGGGGACACTTGTGTTTGACAAAACGTTTCACTTTAAAAATTTATGATTCGCAAACGGAGTGCTAAATTGAAAAACGTTCTTAGTAAACTCTTTCTATCTTTTAAAAAGCTATTCTATGACACCCCATTTGATGATATTGGCGAGAAAAAAAAAATTCGTCGCCCTTTCACGTCTATGGGAGACACCCGAAAAAAAATTTTTTTCTAAGGTTTTACTCTACAGTTCTGTCGGCGTGATTAATATGTATAACCATGCCAAATTTCAGCTCTGTAGTACCAAGGGTTTCTTAGAAAACCCGCGGACAGACGGACAGATGGACACACGGACAGACGGACAGACGGACAGACTGACATGGTGAAACTATAAGGGTTCGTAGATTACTACGGAACCCTAAAAATGAGAAAAATCAATCTGTAAAATCATTTGCTAATGCGAATCAAGAAAAACCAGGTGAATTTTTATGCATAATCTGTAACACAAATCATAAGATAAAGGATTGCTCAGTTTTTAAATCCAAGTCTGTACAGGAAAGACTTGCTGAGGTGGCTAAGTATAAACTTTTCTCTAATTGCTTACGCCAGGGACATCCTACGAGTGAATGTCATATCGGTCCGTGCCGTGTGTGCAAGAAAAAGCATAACAGCTTACTTCACGACTCTTCTTCGTCTTCTTCAGATACTTCAACTAGTGCACCTGCTAATCAAACTCAAACTTCTAGTGTGAACTTCTCTGATCAAAATAAAATTCACGTTCTCTTATCTAAAGCCTTGATCGAGGTTCGGAACCCTGTTTCTGGCAAAATAGATAAGGCACGCGCCTTATTAGACTGTGGCAGTCAGTCAAGTTTCATATCCAATTCCTTGAAGCAAAGATTAGGCCTTAAGTCTTATCCTATATCAAGTCTTCAAATCATAGGCATTGGTTATTAAGCTTTCAATGAGAGTTGCAGTGCCGAAGTATGTTCTATAAGTAGTCCATTCAACGTTTCATTGAACCTTCTCATCTTAAATGACCTGACTGGTCAGTTACCAAAAAATCTTATTGACATTCGTCATTTACAAATACCAAAAAACATTAAATTGGCCGATCCGGTTTTCTATCAACCTACGCAAGTTGATATTTTAATCGGAGCTGATATCTTCTGGGACATCTTGAGGAGTGAGCAAATTTCTCTTGGCCCCAACAATCCAAAACTACAATATTCTGAATCTGGCTGGTTGATTGCAAAAAGGCTAAACTTTATTCATTGTAATAAAGCAATATTATCGCAAGACACATCAGGCGAAACGCGTGTTGATAATTTACTTCCTAAATTTTGGGATATTGAAGAGTCCCTCTCAAACTAATTCTCAGTGAGAACGAAAAGGTTTCTGAAAAATATTTTCTTCAAAATACATATCGCGAAGACGATGGTAGATTTGTTGTCAAATTGCCATTACTAGACTCACCAAGTTGTCTTGGCGAATCCTATAACATTGCAAAAAAACGCCTTAATTATTTAGAAAAACTATTTAGAAAAAATCCTGAACTATAAGCACAATACGTGCAGTTCATGCGAGAATACGAAGAGCTTGGCCATAAATGTCTGAAGCTCCTATTGCTAAACCAGATCCGACATTCTTTCTTTGCCACCATGCTGTCTTCAAAGTTGACAGTGAATCAACAAAATTGCGTGTTGTTTTCGACGGTTCAGCTCCCACTACTTCTGGTCTGTCTGTCAACGATATTCTCATGGCTGGTCCAAATATTCAGGACTCTCTTTTCTCGATTCTTATTCGAGCAAGACAATATAAATTCTTATTAACAGGAGACATCGAAAAGATGTACAGACAAGTTAAGGTCGATGAAGAATCAAAGAATTTGCAATTAATTCTATGGAGAGAGGAAGAGAGTTCCCCCATCAGGACGATGCAGCTAAATACACTCACGTATGGCACTAAAAGTGCGAGTTATTTAAGCACTAGATGTTTGTGGCAGGCAGGTGAGGAATGTGCAAGTGGGATCGTTAAAACAATAATTCAGAAGGACTTTTATGTCGATGATCTTATTACGGGATCAGATAATGAAACAGAATTACGAAATCTTCAAAAGGCTATTTCATCTGCATTAAATGCAGCATGTTTTAATCTAAGAAAATATAAATCTAACTTAGCGGATCTATTTCAAAATTCAGAAGTAAAAACTACAAATAATCTCCTTCTGAGTGAAGCGTCCAGCACACATGGTCTTGGTTGGGACCCTAAGTCTGATACTTTGAATTTCCCTGTTCAAACCATTTCCTCTGAAGAAATTGTTACAAAGCGAAGTATTTCGTCAAACTCTTTCAAGATTTTTGACCCTCTTGGGCTCTTAAGTCCTTGTATAATACAAGCAAAAATGTTACTTCAGACTTTGTGGTCTAGAAAAGTTGATTGGGACCAACCTGTTCCCGCGGATATTGAAATGACATGGAAAGAAATGTCTAGTAATTTATCACAAATTTCTAAATTAACCTTGCCTAGACGGGTTTTATGTGACTCACCTAAGGCAATTGAAATCCACGCATTCTGTTATGCCTCACAGAATGCATACGGTGCCTGTTTGCACATGAGAACTTTCAATGACAGTGGTGAAATCATGACAAAGCTACTTTGTGCAAAATCCAAGGTTGCTCGAATTAACCCCATGACAGTCCCACGACTGGAACTTTGTGCTGCCTTGCTCGCTACAAGATTGTGCGAATGCGTCACGTCATCCCTGCGTTATACTCCTTCTCGTATCGTTTATTGGTGTGATTCTAGCGTAGTTTTAGCGTGGTTTAAGGGTGACCCCACCAGATTGAAAACCTTCGTGGCCAATCGAGTGGTGGAAATCACTGAGTTGACTGACCCTGCAAGCTGGCGATATGTGCCTACTGCCCTCAATCCAGCCGACCTTATCTCTCGAGGAGTTGATGGCAGTCAACTTCTCGAGACGACGTTATGGTGGTCGGGCCCAAGTTTTCTTTCTGAAGATGAAAGTACTTAGCCTATCCTAAACCCCAAAGACGAAAATATACCTGAAATAAAGAACTTAAAACTAAGTAAAACTAAAAACCTTAAATCTAAAAATAAAACACAAAATATAGAAAACGTACCTTTATTAAAATCATTATATACAAATAAAATAAACGAAAACAAAATAAACACATGTTCAAGCTCAATTATACCTGGTCAATTAATAAACATTGAAAACTATTCAAAATTAAATAAAATCATCCATATCATTTCTTACATAAAAATATTCATATTTAACCTACGGAATCCTAAAAACAAACGCTCCGGTCCGCTCGCTATCTCAGAGTTGGATGAATCATTCCATTACTTGTGAACGAGTGCACAGCGTCAATGTTTTGCCGCTGAATACAAGGCACTATCTTAGAATGTATCTTTGCATGCTAAATCGAACATTCTATCACTATCTCCCTTCTTAGATAGTAACGGTTTGATTAGAGTGGGCGGGCGAATAAACGCATCAAGTTATAATTTTGAGAAAAAACACCCTATTTTGTTAGATGCTTTTCACTATCTAACTAAACTTTTATTTGAACGAGAACACTTTCGTCACATGCATGCGCCTCCGCAATTATTATTATCAATCATTAGAGAATTTGTATGGCCGATAAATGGTAGGCGTTTGGCTAAACGTACGGTTCACAATTGTGTGATATGTAGACGCCTAAGTGGACAAACAATAATTCCGAAAATGGGTGATTTACCGCCACAGAGAATAACACCTGACTTTCCTTTCAAATCGGTAGGAATTGATTTGGCCGGACCCTTTATGATTTTGAATCGTAAGGGCCGTGGTTCTAAATTGATAAAATGCTATTTATGTCTATTCATTTGTTTACGTTTTAAATGTGTACACCTGGAGGCAGTCGGTGATCTTTCAAAAGATGCTTTCTTAATGACATTACGCAGGTTCATAACTCGTCGCGGGAAGCCGACGGAAATATTTACCGATAATGGTCGCAATTTTGTCGCTGCTGCCAAGGAAATTAGTCAATTTTTTAAATCAAATTGTAATTCAATTTCAGAATTTGCAACTGAAGAAGGTATTAAGTTCATTTTCACCCCTACTTATGCTCCTCAGTTTGGCGGCATTTGGGAGGCTGGTATCAAATCGGCTAAATATCACATTAAAAGGGTTATGGGAAACACACACCTAACCTATGAAGAAATTTCCACTTTGTTTGCGCATGTGGAGGCTATTTTGAATAGTCGTCCACTATGCCCCTTATCCCCTTCACCTGATGACCTACTCCCATTGTCACCAGGACATTTCCTCATCGGTAGACCACTCCAGGCGATACCATCACCTGATATACAAGATCAGAAGGAAAATCTTCTACAGCGCTACGCTTGAATAAAAAAAAATCATCAACACTTCTGGCAGCGTTGGCAGCGAGAATATATCCATGAACTACAACAACGGCTAAAGTGGAAAACGGAAAGTAGAACCCTGAACATTGGAGACTTGGTGCTTCTCCAAGAAGACTTGGTACCGCCTTTATGCTGGCGTTTGGGGCGAGTTCTACGGCTTTCTTCCGGCTCGGACGGAATATCAAGAGTAGCTGACGTGAAAACTACAAGAGGATGTGTGCGTTGGCCACTGGTTTGTCTCTGCCTACTCCCTACGGCAGAAGAGCTTCAAGGTTGAAACGACGAAGCGTTTCAACGCGGGGGAGGATGTTACTGCTTCACAGTTCGCCTGATGATATTTTTCAGGCAAATCAGTTTATATGCGTGCTGCTACGATTTTATCAGGCACTACTTTTTTTGTATAGAGTTCCGATAGCTTTAACACACCTTCATCTGACATTGTCACGACACATTGTGGAATCTATTATTAAATCATTTATTCGATAAAAATAGCAGTTTGGTTCAAGATTACCAACCCCCTTTTATGTCTGAGTAGACAAGGTGACTGTGACCAATGGTAGTTACATAAGATCAGGACCACTCCTTGATTATGTAACGCTACATAAGTAACGTTAAATATTATACGATCGATACCGTGATTGGGGCGACTCCCCGATTGGCTTATCGTTGTATTGTAAGTAATGTTAAGTGTTGATTCTATAAGTACCTAACAACGACTAAATGCACCGATAGGATTATCGCTGCATTTTAGTCGTTGTTAGGTACTTATGCATGTGTGAGAAATATTAAATAAGAGATAAACTCCTTAGGTGTTGCGAAAATACAGTATCAGTAGTAAATTACTTTAAATAGGTCTGATATTGGGTAAATAGATAGTAAAATTCAATAAAGTTTTAAAATATTATTTATTTGTACTATTTTTTTAATATTCACTAATTAGGGAAAGAAAAATGAGAAAGTACTATGACTATCAAAAGAAATGAGGCCTTTTTGCTATTTGCATCATTTTAATAGACCAGCAACTCTAAATAACAAGCACAATGCTATCAGCATTTTAAGATAATCATTAAAATTACCTAGTATTAAATCCAGCTTTATCACGATAAAGAATAACATAACATAGCCCATATAAAAGCAATTAAAACGAAAATGAAAATTTCTAAGACACTTAACTTACGTGATGTCTGCTCCGTCTCCAGTCCACCAAACAAATATATCGTAAACTTAGTTTTACATTGCTTTTATATGATATCACCCCTTTCAAAATGATCATGCCACATTCGACCAATCAAAGAGAAGCTTTATATTTTGACTAATTTCTAGTTATCTACTAAACAATAGCGAAAGTCACTATTCTGTATCTTATTTAAAACACAATTAGATATTTTTAGTATTTAACAATTATTTTTAATCTTATAGTTTTATGTAGCACCATGATTAAAGTAAGAAAATGAATATTCAACCAATCAGCGAGCAGCATTACATTTTGACTAATTTCTGATTATCTGCTGAAAAATAATGAAAGTTACAATTCTATATCTTTTTTAAAACGCAGTTACATATTTTTAGTATTTAATAATGATTTTATTCTTATAGTTTTATGTAGCACCATAATTAAAGTAACAAAACGATTCAATACCTGGCGTGAACGATTCGTTTATGAAGACAGTTGCAGAGCCATTTTTTTAACAAAAAGAAATTAAAATGAAGTGAGTCAATGTCAATGACATAAACGATCCGTTTACGAATCCTGTTTTAAATACGTAATCAACATTAAACAATTTAAAAAAAAAAGTGGATATGTAACATGCGAAACCGTGGTCGGGGCGACTCCCCGATAGGATTTCGTTGTATTTGTACTTTCATGACTTGGTACGATAAAACTAGGTCGGGGCAACTCTCTGATAGTCGAATCGCAACTATTTTAAACCAGCAATCACCCTACTGCGATTATTTGAATTAACAATAAACCAGAAGATTTTTAAAATTTAACTGCTGCTCACTATCCATTTTAGTCTTAGAAAGTGACACGGCCATGTAAGTGTGCCGTTAGTTGATTCCGCAGCCATGTAGGTGTGCTGCCGCAGCCATGTAAGCGTGCTGCTGTTCGATGCCGCAGCCATGTAGGTGAGCTGCTGGTCAAACTCACGGTCATGTAGGTGTGCCATTAGTTGATTCCGCAGCCATGTAGGTGTACTGCCGCAGCCATGTAGGTATGCTGCTGTTCGATGCCACAGCCACGTAGGTGAGCTATTGGTCGAACTCACGGCCATTAGGTGTGCCGTTAGCTGTTTACGCAGCCATGTAGGTGAGCTGCTGTTCGAACTCATGGCCATGTAGGTGTGCCATTAGTTGATTCCGCAGCCATATCGGTGTGCTACTGTTAAATTTTGAAGCTATGTAGGTGTACTGCTAGTCAATTTTGCGGCCATGCAGGTATGCCGCTATTTAATCCCACAGCCATGTAAGTGTGCTGCTAGTCGATTTCGCGGCCATGTAGGTGTGCCGCTATTTAATCCCGCAGCCAAGTAGGTGTGCTGCTGTTTATATTTGCAGCCATGTCAGTGTGCTGCTAGTCGATTTCGCGATCACGTAGGTGTGCCGCTATTTAATCCCGCAGTCATGTAGGTGTGCTGCTGTTCAATTTTTTTAAGTTGTTGATATAATTTTCATCTGAGTTTTGTATATAGTCTAGGTTCAAATCCTAATTATGGGGTGGCATTTCAATATCTACCCACTTGACCTCACGGTGGGCGGTTATACTGGATTAAGAACGTAAAACTACGTTCTTGGTGGGCGGTATGTATAATCTTCTTACGATTAATTCCTTAATTGTGCCACTAGATGGCGTTAGTAGTAACTTCTACATCGCGGTATTGGGGTGTTCACGCCAAACTATATAAGCTTCCACACATCTATTAAATTTATCTAATTCCACCAATCAGTGTGTGGTTTTATTTCGACTCTTCGTTGGCTTGGGATTTATACAATTATTGAATTATTATTGCATCTTGACTTTTAATAGATTAATGTAGCTCGCAACATTTTTGAAATGAAATTAATGAATTAATTTAATTTTGATTTCAAATGTCAAAATAATTTTAGACTTAAAAATAATTTCAGACGTAAAAATAATATCTACTTCGTTTATTCAGTGTATTGCCAGTGTGGTCAGCAGCAGATTTTTTGATTTTGCCGCCGTTTTTCAGGGATAGCTTTCATCAGCCAGACTCCAGCTTATAGTGTTTTGTAAATAAGTTACTTTTATACCGAGTGTATACATTGGGAAAGTGTTTGACTTTTGCATACTTTTAGTATTAGTTTATAATTTGTCCATTATAGAAAATGCATAATTTTCATTTAAGTTATGACTGTCACAGTCACACCGTTTGTTTATAATTTTATAAAAATATACAAAGCTGATAGGCGGATCTGAAGGCTTTTTTTATACAAGGTGTTTAAAAAAATCAAAAAAAAAAGAAATTCCAAAATTTAATTTTGAAACTGAAATAGTCGCAACTCTAATATTCAGTTCCACGGTTTGACATATTTCAAAATAAAAGTTTCATATAATTGATATGACATACTTGTCATATTTGTAATAGAGCTGCGCAATAAGCTAAATTTTAATTAATTTTGAATTATCTTTTTTTGGGTTTTTTGAAACACCTTGTATGTATTGAAATACCTATTTATAATAAGTTACAATGGGGAAGGTGACATTAAAATTAAGGTTTTCTAAGTGCTTAAACCTCAAATCCATACTAATATTATAAATGCGAAAGTTACTCTGTCTGTCTGTCTGTCCGTCTTTCACGCCTTAACTACTGAACCGATTTTGATGAAATTTTGAACAGGGATAGATTAGAGCCTGGGAAATGACATAGACTACATTTTATCCCACAGTTGGGCACGATATAACCTGTAGTGCACGCGGGCGGAGCCGCGAGCGGAAAGCTAGTTATTAGATAAAATTAAAAAATATATTTCTACAGGAACTTCTCAGTAGTTTAGGGTTAGTGATCCCCAAACGCGCATGGGATAGCGGGGTGGACTGTAATTTTTAACATTCTATACTGTTTCGAATGGATTTCCTTGATTTTTGGTGGGGACGTTTAAGGGTTGATCACGATGAAAGACGTTTAAGGGTTGGGGGTGATCACGTTTAAGGATTGATCACGATTCAATATTTTTCCAATGTATTCACTTTGACGTTTTCAAGAAACATTTTGTATGTTCTATGAAAATAAATAAATTCTTGACTTTTTAAGACAAAAAATGCTTACCCAAGTCCACTCCTTTCGATAAGATGTTGTCAGACTTACAGTAGTATGTACCCAGATCGTTTTCTTTCACCATCTTGATTGTTATCTGCTTTGCTGTAATCTCGAAGTTGCTGAAAATAAAGATATGTAATTTTTTAAATTCCTCTCTCTAAAGCATTTAATAAATAAATAATAAAAGGGGCAAGTGCGAGTCAGACTCGCGCACGAAGGGTTCCGTTCCGTAACATTAACAATAAAATCAGCCAAGTGCGAGTCGGACTCTATAAAAATCTATTACCTTTATATAAGTGGCAAAAAAATCATGTTTGTCGTATGGGAGTCCCCTTAAATATTTTATTTATTCTACTTTTTAGTATTTGTTGTTATATCAGACACCGAAATACATCATCTGTGAAAATTTCTACCTTGCAACTATCACGGTTCATGAGATGTAGCCTCAGACACACTTTGTATAAAAACGAGCAAAAAAATAACTTTTTTGTATGGGAGCCCCCTTAAATATTCTAGGAACTGTTAATCTATAAAATACTATTTCTACCTACAGTGAGAACTTACGGTGTAATCTGTGTATTACGTATTTACTCAGTTTGCATTTACCAATTATATTAATAATATTAAAAAAAGTATCGAGTTTAACATGAAGTAATTACCACCTACACGTATCTCGGCAGCATCAGGTTCGTTGCTGTACAACGAGTTTTAATAATGACAATTACTTATATTCTGCTTGATGGCATCAAGCAGGCGTAGTAGGGCGTGGTAACTGATAATATACATACTTTAAATATATAAATATGTATACAGAGTGTTTTATAATAAATATTGTTTATTGTACAATAAAGGATTTACATATATACATACATACAAACACTCAATAAAGAGAATATTTGTGTTTTGAATTTTCTTGCAAGTGCAAATTACTAAACTAAAATTGTAAGTTAATATATGTAAGTTGTTAACGTTTCTGTAATCAGATCCTATAAACAATGGGAAGTAGCGAGTCATTCCCAACACAAGTGTCCTTGGACTACTTTCTGGGAAGTCTCATTAATTGTCTGTAACAGTGATTACTGAAATAAATGTTTTTTTTTGTTCATCATGTTATATCATTAATTCATTAATTCATTCTACTAACCCCATCTTTCCGCCCCCCGGGAATATGTTCGAGTAAACTCGCCCAATAAGCATTTCAGGTTTAATTAAATTTGTAAACCTATCAAAATTAGTTTAGTTGGCATTTGGTCATCAAACGCGCCGCGCATACTCATTAATCATCAGTCACCTCATTTTATAATAGTTAAGTTTTCATTAATATAATTTTATTAGCAGTTAATCAGTATTTCATTTCGTAAGTTCGGATCATCCCCGAACACTCACCACCCCACCGCCCCCTCCGCCCCCAAAGACTACAGGTACCGCAGCGACCACCACCAACACCACTGCCGCCGCCGCCAGCGCCACAGCCGTTTCGAAAGTACACTATTCGCCACTCGTGGTGGAGAAGCTGCCCAACTGGACGGCGCATTTTGCGGCCCTGGCAGAGTAGCTGGGCCACCCGCCTAACGCCCGCCCTTACGGAGAGGGCGTTCGATTCACCCTCCCGAAGGGGATGGAGTAGCAGCTCATCCAGGCCTACCTCTCTAAGTTGGAGAGGGAGAAGGGGGTGAGCTGGTTCACTTACTCCCCGCCGGAGGAGAGAGGCCTCAAGGTGGCTATATGAGGAAGACATAAAGCGCGCCCACCAGATAAGGGCTACTCACCGCTACATGTGAGACACATACGGGCCCGCGCAGGCCGCCCCGGATGTCTCTTAAATGCGGCCCTAGAGTGCCACCACTGTCAGGCCTTTCGGCACTCATCCCAGCAGTGCCACCGCCCCATCGCGTGTGTGCGCTGCAGAGGCTCGCAGGCCACCGCCGACTGCCCACGCCCCCGCGAGGATCCACCGACATGCGTGAACTGCGGAGGAGAGCAACCGGCCAACCACACATCATACCCGGTCTTCAAGCGCGAGTCGCGCTATAAGAAGGCCGGAACTGTGACCGGTCCCATCACCCGGTCACAGCTATCCATCGCCTAGGTCCCATCACCCGCGCAGCGGTAAGTCGCCCGCAAGTGGAGGAGGCAGCACCGTTGTCACTGATGCCGCCTGCCAACAAGCCATCGAAGCGCGGCGCACCCGATGCCCCGCAGCCCGCCCCCAAAAGGAAGAGGAAGCGCGGGGGCAAAAATAGAACCCGGCCTGCCCAGACACAATCCGCCCAGGTGCAGCCCGACCTGGCACAGCCTGCCCAGGCACAACCCACTCAGGCACAGCCCACCCAGGCGAAGCCCGCCCAGGCGCCGCCCGCCCAACCAACTCCCATAGAGGTTAGTCCAGACCTTACTGTCGATGCAAAAATTGAGTTAGTGCTCCAATGATTGCATCAACAGGAGGAACGCCCACAAGACGTCCACGCAGACCGGCAGAACCAATGGACAGTAAGCTCAGGTTGGTCTACTGGAATGCCCAATCCATGTCGAATAAGCGGCGCCTGCTCGTGAACTTACTTCGCGAGCAGGATATCAACATAGCGCTAATTAGCGAGACCCATCTCAGCTCACGGGAGCTGTCAAAGGTTCCGAACTACCTGGCCTACCGCAAGGACGAAGTGTCTCCCCTCGGCAAGGCTTACCGAGGGTTGATGATACTCGTCCACCGCCGGGTAGCTCACCAGCCGGTCCCACACACCCAACTGGCGTCCTTTGACGCGTTGGGGGTCGACGTACACCCGACAGCGGCGACCTCCGACTATACACCGCCTACAAGTCACCGATCGTTCCACTTCAGCCCGGGGAGGCACGTAACTTGTTACTGCCTACACACTCCACCCTGTTGGCGGGTGATCTGAATTCCAAGCACGTTGCTTGGAATTTAACAATCACCTGCCCCAACGGTCGCCGCCTTATGCAGGACGCCGTGGACCACCAGTATGACTGCCTGGGACCCGACGAGCCGACTCGCTACGATCCAGCTAGCGGGAAAGGTGAGGTCCTAGACATCGTGGTCTACCGCGGCCTGCATGCACCACCCACACTGGAGGTAATGCCGGACCTCCCGTCCGATCATCGATCCATCCTATGCGTCGTGGACCTCCACCCGGTCTGTGTTGCCCCTCCCGCTCCGCGCATGCGCACGGACTGGGAAAAGTACACTGACGCACTCTCGGCCACCATAAAATCCAGACCGATCTCCACTCCAGCGGACGTCGACGCAGCAGTAGATGAGCTGACCACGGCGATTCGGGGCGCGATTCTAACATCCTCCCAGCCAACTCGCTCGGGAGAGAGGTATTCCCCTCTCCCGCAGCGAATTAAAGCACTTCTAGCTGAGAAGCGTGCTCTGAGACGCGACTGGCAGCGAACACAATGCCCTACTCTCAAAGCCAAGCTCAATGCCTTGGTAGAGAGGGTAAAGGCCGAGCTTGTCGACGACGCCGCAGCCCGATGGGACCAGCACCTTCTGGAAGTGGAGGAAGGAGGCGTCCCGTCTGTTCACCGGTTATGCAAGCAGCTGTCCTCCAAGCCGGAACCGGTAAGGCCGCTGCTTGACAGGAACAACTAGCCGAGATACAAAGCAGCCGACAGAGCAGAACTGTTCTCCAATTCGTTGGAAGAACAGTTCTCGCCGAACCCCTGCACCGACACCTTACACGAGCAGGACGTCTTAGATCAGCTAAGGGAATTTTTCGCAGCACCAGTGGGTCCTCGTGAGGATCCGGTCGTCTTCTCACCCGGCCAGGTGCAGTGAGCCCTCCTGCGGACGAAGCCAAGGAAAGCCCCCGGCCCCGAACGCACCACAAACGCTGCGCTCCGCCACCTGCCGCCTAAGGCGGGGGCGGCAGTCGCGCGTTTGTACACCGGCATAATGCGAACCGGGTGCTTTCCGTCAACGTGGAAACTAGGCCGCGTAATTATGCTGCCTTAGCCGGGTTAGGATCCTAAGCCACCCCAAAACCACAGGCCCATCACCCTCTTAGTGACGCTCTCCAAGGTATTCGAGAGACTCCTGCTCCGTCACCTGGAACCTCATATCATCCCGCGGTCCAAGCAGTTCGGATTCCGGTCGGCGCATTCGACCACCCTCCAGCTAACCCGAGTGCTCCACTTGTTGGCCACCAACCAAAACAAGCGTGAGTACTCAGTAGTAGTGATGCAGGATATAGAGAAGGCGTTTGACAGAGTATGGCATGAGGGGCTGCTGTACAAGCTGTCCCTGTCGAGCGCACCCCGCCGTCTCATTGACGTGGTCGCCTCCTTCCTGCGCGACAGGAGGTTCCAGGTTGCGGTAGAGGACGCCACCTCCACCGAGCGTCCCGTCCGCGCCGGTGTCCCGCAGGGAAGCTACCTGTCTCCCGCACTCTACGCTCTCTACACTAATGACATCCCAGTGGTAGGTGACGTCATGCTTGCATGCTTGCAGACGACACGGCGTACATCGCGTCGTCGTATTGCCGGGCCCACACCGCAGCAAAGATGCAGCCAACCCTAGACTCCCTACCACTATGGCTCGGAAAATGGAGGATGGCAGTTAACGTCGCAAAAACACAGGCCATGGTAATTGGCCTGTGGTTAAACGCGCCTCCCCAACTGACTTTGAAAGGGGTAGCTGTTCCGTGGGCAGAGCAGGTGAAGTATCTGGGGGTCACGGTAGACCGCCGGCTCACCATGCACGCCCACGTCGACGACACCATCATAAAGGCGAAGGTCGCACGCGCAAAGCTGCGCCTCATCTTCGCCTCCAAGCTACCTCTTCGAACCAAACTAGCTGTCTACAAGACCTTCATAAGATCACGTCTTACGTACGCAGCCCCGGCATTTTAACAGGAATGCTTTCCATGTAGAAATTTAAAAATCATAATCCAAAAAACTCATCAACTTGAAAATATTTTTTTTTACGTGCAAAATTATAATAATAATAATAATATCAAACACGTGTAGAATGGTTAGGAAGTTTCTCTCTCTGAATATGTAAAAAATAAAACTCTCCTAACGTTTTAGCCGCAAGCCCGCGATAGAGGCGAAATCCCCAGAAATGGGAGAAGAAAATGGGTTTTCTCCAATATAATAATAATTATATAATATTTATTTCAGACATAATAACATTTAAACAATTTACAATGTCCATAGAGGGTTAGTGCGTTAATAACAATGGTAGCTTAGAAGTATGTTAGTAGTGTTAGTGCATAGAATCAAATCAAATAAATACATCACATCACATGTCACACTAATAAATATTACCTATTATTTAAGCCAAGGGCAACCATCATCCAGTGCCTTTGAATGGGGCAGTCCGGTCTGGCTGCAATCATTTTCAGAATGCTGTTGTTACTGTTACGTAGGCGCTGCATCAGTGAGACCGACTTTTTACGCATAATGGCGTAAAAGTCGTCCGTGTGGAAATCGGCAAACATTTTTGAAGCACTGCAGCGCCACGGCAGTCTCAACAGCATTCTGAATGCATTATTGTACTGTATTCGCAGGGTGTTGCAGGCTCGGCGTGTAAATGTCACCCAAAGGCCGCTCGAGTAAAACGAGTGACAGTATGCCTTAAATAAGGTAATCTTGACACCCGCAGTACAGCGAGCAAACCTTCGGGCAAGCATATTGCTCCTCACCGCCAACGCCCTGCGCTCTCTCTCAATGTCACCGTCGTCAGTTAGGTCACTGGTGATGATGTGCCCCAAATATTTAAAATTGCTCACAATCTGTAGAGGCTCATTGTTAAGACATATCGATGGCACACGGCGAGGTTTTTGCTTTGGTGATCGAAAAACCATTATCTGCGATTTTTTTGCATTATATCTCAGACCGTGCGCCACCGCATATGCCTCGCAAATCGTTAATAGCTGCTTTAGCCCACTTAACGAGGGACTGAGCAACACCATGTCATCGGCATAGCTTATATTGTTAACACATATACCATCACTATGACAGCCTACATGTGTGTTGCTCAGTCGCTCGATAAGCTGGTCAACGTACAAGTTAAAGAGTACCGGCGAGCTCAGACCTCCCTGCCTCACACCGCAATCCAACCCGTATTCATCCGACAACGTACCGGCCCATCTCACCTGATTCCTCTGATTTGCGTACCAATATTTGAGAAAGTTGACATATGGGCAAGTTGCGGGATACCGGCACACAGGTATCCCGCAACTTGCCCCAAAGAACATCGTACGCAACAAGGTCGAATGCTTTGGACAAGTCGAGGAAACACGCGTACACCGCCGTTTTTCTCATAGTATAGTACTTGACAGTGTGTTTTAAACTAAGAATAGCGCTTTCAGTCGAGACTCCGGCTTTGAATCCAAACTGGGCGTCGTGCAAGTTAATAACCTCCTTTAGGCGACTATTTAACAAACTGTCAAGCACTTTGGCGGCAATGGTAGCAAGAAAAATGGGCCTGTAGTTACTGTGGTCGGATGTGTCACCCGTCTTATTTTTAACTATCGGTACCACTATTGTCCTGATTAGCGCCTCCGGTAAATAAGCGTGACCCAAGCACAGGGTGAAAAACAGTGACAAGACCCGAGGAAGATGTACTCCGGCATACTTAAAGTGCTCGATACTGAGACCGTCATGACCTGGGGATTTCCCACGTTGCATTTTGGTAATAATTTTATGTACAACCTTGGCTGGTATCTTAACGTTCCTTTTAGCCATCACGGTCTCACCATCGCTCACCGACAGTGATGCGGAGCCTACGGGTGATTGCACACTAAAATATTCCTTGAAGCTGTCAGCAATACATTTATGATCCTGAATGCCTGCGACACTCACCGGCAAGCTCGGCCTAATATTTAGCTTATTAGTATTCTTCCAAAAATCCTTGAAATTTTTCGCCGTATGGTTAGAGACTAGGAGATACATTTTAAGCTGTTCCTGTCTCTGTTGACACCACTTTAATTTAGCTTTAAAATGTCTCCGAGCCTCCGACATCTCAAGAAACGTTGGACCGTTTGCCGGTCGCCCGGCTAACGTCCAAAGCTCATATTTAAGCCGAGCTTCCTGGTGTGGGCCAGCTACATATTCGTTCCATCCAGGCACATAGCCTCCTTTTTTAGACCATTTCCTTTTATATGTTTGTATTGCTGCCTGTGATACAATATTTACAATATCTTGATACATTCTGTCAAGAATTGAGTGATGTTCTTTATTCATGCAAAAATTATCACAACATTCACTCAACTCCTGGGGAAAATGTATAAGCTTTAGCCTAGAGTTACAGAGTTCGTGATAGTCGTTAATCTGCTGTAACTGCCTGTCTCCCCACAGCACACGGTTCTCTACGATATTCTTCTTCTCTGTAAGTCTAGGCCTAAGCCTATTCAGGTCACATTCTACTATAAGTGGAAGGTGGTCAGAGCAAAATACGTCATACTGAACAGACACGCTAATAACCGCTTCCCTTGCTGATTCAGTAATGACGCAGTGATCTAACCATCTCCTGCACCCATGAGCGTCACTATAAAACGTATAAGTGTCCTTATCACACAATAGAATGTCTATGCAAAGCCAGCTCTGATCAACGCAAAAATCCATCATTTCACTATAAAATAGTTCATTGGGATGGGCGTTATAGTCACCTAATATGTAAAAACTCTCCACACCCTTGCTTTCCTCAATTTCAAATATAGAGCGAACCGCACTAAGACACTCCGTAAACAAAGGAAGATTATCATACCTATCAGTTGGCATGTATATGCTAAAGACGACTGTACATCGATTTGCTACGCATATCTTAATAGCACACACACGCACGTTATCACACTCTACAACCGACACCGCCTGGAAAGCTGTTTTCCGCCATAAGAGCGCAACTCCTCCATACGGTCTTCCTTTGAGTAATCCTGCCGCAGTGTTGACAGCAGACGTCCCTGTGTACCCAAACTCGTCGTCAATTGTGCCAAGCAGAGGTAGGTCGTGCGGCAGTAACCACGTCTCCTGCAGTGCTACCAAATCGGCCACGCGACATAAAGATCTCTTCATTGAAGTCTTAACATTCTTACAGTTGAAGCTAATCATTTTACTGTATGTATCCATTATTATTAAGTGTTTTTTAGAGTCTCACTATTCTCCTTCCTAACATATCTGTCACGGAAGTTCACAAACCGCCTAAACGATATACCTGTTGGCCACAACTTGTCATCAAAGAAAATCTCCAACTTAAATTTATTTACAAAAAGTTTATATGCATTATAGTCCCTAGCTCTCCTGCTTCATTTTAATTTTTACCAAAGAGACTTTTTTTTGGGTCTTCTCAAACACATAATTGATTATATCATACTCAGAGACATCCCTGTGAACATTTGATATAAATAATGGCACTTTAGTCTCCGCCGCTTTGAATTTGCCTATTTTTTCGTCGTTATTTTCAATAATCGCACTCCCACGCTGACTAATCAGTCGGTTTCTAAGCCTGCGTTTTTGCACTAAAGTCCATTCCTCGCTCCTTTTAGGCTCCTTCCATTCGCCTTCATTTTTAAGTACCGTAGAAAAAGAGGCGCGCTTATCATCCTTAATATCAGTTTGTTTACTATAGTTACAGCTATGAATAGGATTCACCTGGCCGCTCGATTGTTTATCAGCTGTTTCATTCATCGTCCTACCGATGATCTGTTCCCTATCGCAACGCAACGCACTCCGCCTAGCTATCTCTCTCTCACGTACACATTTGCTGTAATCGCTTAATTGCGCCAGCGGCTCCTGCGGTTTCTCTGTCTCGCACGTCTTATCAATGGGCGACGAGTGACAAGAATGCGTAGAAACATCTGCTGATTTGTTAGAGAGCGACGGGTGATCGAGGTCGTTGAACTGGTTTATCAATGATGACACATTATTGCAAGATACCGAGAGCGCCATAGGCCCGCTATTCGATAAATTAAACCCACCTCCTCTTCGCATATTTATATTTTGTTCTTGATTCACAAAAGGAACAGTCCTTCCAGAATCCGAAATTAAATTATGCAGCTCGTCCTTACTTACATATTGTTGTTGAATCGTCTGCAAGGATTTTTCCAGAAGGACTATCTTTTTAAGTAAAGGCGTTACATCTACATGGTCGAAAGTAACTGGTGGTAGTTTTTCTAACCTTTTAGCCACGAAGATCGGTATTTTCTCAACATCGGTTTCCTTAAACAGGCAGATGATATCTTCAATATTCCGTAGGGTCTTCCCTTGACGTTTTCTTGTAGTCGGCCGTTTGCTCACCGATTCAAACAGCAACGATTTCGCCGTTGCTATTTCCTCTTCACTAAACGCACTTTCATATATTTGAGCCATGCTTATCTCATCCATGACGTCCAATTTATTTTGCACGAACGCAAGTACTGTTGTACATAAAGCCTTTTCTAAGGACACTGGTAGTTTTTATATGACATATTAATTTGAATATGATTGATTGTACCTATTGTTTTTGTTTACTCGTGTGTCTAACTTGAAAGCCTTTACCACTGTTTATAAATAAAATTAATATACACCTGCTTAATTCTTATCTACTGTACTTTACTTCCATTTCCTGAACTGCAGGTTATGGGCCCAGACAGCCTATTGACCTTGCAGGTGCAGAATATTTAATTGTAAACGCGGTGACTTGAAAAATCAAGAAACATGAACTCGTCGGGACAGGCTGTTGGTGCGGCGCAAGGCGACGGAACAGCGGCTACGAGAGCACTACTCGTCCCCAGCGGTGTCCCATCCACCATACCCAAGTTAGAAGGCCGTTCTAACTACGGCTCCTGGAGCTTCGGTATGAAGATGTTTCTTATAGATTGTGGTCTGTGGAAGTGCATCGAGGAACCTACCGTCTTCGCTACGGAAAGACCGGACTTCGAAAAACTCGACGAGCAGGCACGGGCGAAGATTTGCCTAACCGTGTCTCCGCGCATGTATTCAGTGGTGAAATCGGCTAAGACAGCTAAGGAAACCTGGCAAAAACTGCAACGGCAGTACGCAGACACAGGCCTTGACCGCAAACTTAGCTTACTCAGGCAACTCTTCAACACGAAGATGACAGGCAATATGGAGACCTACATAAATGCTATAAGGGATTTGCAAGAACAACTTCTTGAGATTGAAGCTGGATTGGACGACGAATTTGTTGGAGTGATAATGCTCGCTGGGTTGCCAGATACCTACAAGCCTTTGATCATGGCGTTAGAACACTCTGGCGCGAAGATCTGCTCAGACTCCGTGGCAACAACACTTCTGAAGGAAGATCAGCGTTCCACGCCTGAAGAACCTTCGACCAGTGCATTAGTTTCGACCTCAAATTCTAAATCTAAAATTCAGTGCAGTTTTTGCAAAAAGTTTGGACATATTATTAATAACTGTAGAAAAAGAAAAGCAAGTAAGAAATCGAATTCTGTTAATAATGAAAACAAAACTAATATTATAGCAGAAATTACACTTTCATCTTCTTTTCATCACTTTCCCCAAGGTTCTCAGCATGACAAGTATTGGTTACTTGATTCTGGAGCAACTTCACATATGTGTAGCGATCCTCGCAGCTTCCAGTCGATGACCAAAACTTGTAAGCCCATTTTCGTTGCCAATAATGATCAAGTTTCGTGTGAAGGAACAGGTACTGTTCATTTGCCTTCTAGTAATTTAAGCACTATCTCGAACGTACTTTATGTTCCCAAGCTAGCTGCAAATTTACTTTCGGTAAGTAAGCTCGTAAGTGACGGCTATGTTGTTATATTCTCCCAGCGTGGTGCTACAGTTTTACGTAAGGAAAACTGCAAAATTTCAGGCGAAATCGTAGCAACTGGATCTAATTATAATAATTTGTACAAATTGGATGTTTGTCAAGCAAATTTGACACACCAATGTTTACAAACAATGTTGCTATGGCACCGACGTCTTGGACACCTTAATGTCAAGGCAATAAATGTCTTAAAAAATAGACAAACAGGCATAGACTTCAAAGACAAAATGCTAAATCCTTGTGTGCCATGCTTACAAGGAAAATTAGCAAAGAGGCCCTTCCCACTTTCTACGAAAGAGTCTAGTTGTAAGTTAGAGATTATTCATTCGGATCTGTGTGGACCGATGAGTACCCATTCTTTCGGAGGAGCTCTATATCTCTTATCTTTTACAGACGATTTCTCACGGAAAACCTTCGGCTATGTTCTTAAGGCAAAAAGCGAAGTTTTCACGAAGTTTGTGGAGTTTAAACATTTGGTCGAAAACCAAACGCCTCAAAATTAAAACACTCCGTACTGACTGCGGTGGTGAGTACGTTAACTCTCAAATGCGTAATTTTTTAAAGGAAAATGGGATCATTCAGCAGACCTCTGTTCCTTACAATCCACAACAAAATGGATTATCCGAACGAGTTAACCGTACCGTAATAGAAAAAGCAAGAACAATGCTTCAAGATGCTGGACTTCCTAAAGCTTTCTGGGGCGAAGCTGTTAACACAGCCATATACTTAAAAAATCATTCGCCAACACAGGCACTAAATAATAAAATTCCTGAGGAGGTATGGTCCGGGAGAAAAGTTAATCTTTCTCACCTGAGGATTTTTGGATGTGAAGCCCATGTACTAATTCCTAAGGAAAAGCGGGATAAACTAGATCCAAAAACCCAGACTTGCGTTTTCGTTGGCTATTCAACTGAAAGCAAAGATTATCGCTTGATCAGCCCGGGAAATCCCTACAAAATTATAGTTGCTCGGGATGTTGTCTTCATCGAAGACAAGATGCCTTACCACCAAATTGTGAAGCCCAATGTGGAATCAACTTCCGACGTGGTACCTGTTTTTTTTGAAATGCAGCAGTCTCTTACCCAAGTGACTCTCCCACCAGCGCCACCATCCCCGACAGTAGAACCGACTGTCTCAAATTTGGTTATTCCTCCTGTTGAAGTGTCCCAACAACCCAGTTCTGATCCCACTCCGACTACTGTCGAAGAGGAACCTGTAGAGGTTTTTGCCGTTGATGAATCGGAACCTCCACTGGAAGCATCAGAAACTGAGACGATCGACAGTGAGAGGCGATATCCAACAAGAGAGCGACGACCACCTATCCGTTTCCCTGAAAACGACAGGTCGACTCTCTATATGGTTTCCTGCGATTCTGAACCAGAAACGTACAAGGAAGCTATGGCGGATCCTAATAAAGATCAATGGGTCAAAGCTATGGAGATGGAATACAATTGCCTCATGAAGAATGGGACGTGGGTACTTGTAGACAGACCTGATAATCGAAAAGTTATAAAGAATAAATGGGTTTTCAAAATTAAGAAGGACACTGACGGCAAAATTGCCAAGTTTAAAGCTCGACTTGTAGCCAAAGGCTTCACTCAAGTCTACGGTGTTGACTATGGCGAAACATACTCCCCAGTAGCCAGATTGTCATCAATTCGACTCCTTCTAGCTTTTGCAGCCCAATTTAATCTTACTATCGATCACGTCGATGTAGAAACTGCCTTCCTCAACGGTGACCTGGAAGAAGAAATATATATGGAACAGCCTGATGGCTATGCTTCCGAAGGCAAAACTAAAGTGTGTTTGCTTAAAAGGTCCTTGTACGGTTTAAAGCAGGCTCCTCGTCAATGGAACCTAAAGGTTCGTGAAGCGATGAAGTGTCTCTCTATGACACAACTAGAAACGGAGCATTGTATTTATTTCAAAAGAAATGGCAACGATCTTTTAATTGTAGCGGTATTTGTTGATGACTTCTTTATCTTTAGTAACTGTGATTTGATGAAAACTGAATTCAAAGTTAAACTTCAGGAAAAGTTCGTCATCAAAGACTTAGGCCCACTTAAAGATTGCCTCGGGATGCGTGTGTCTCAGATAAATAGTGTTATAACACTAGACCAAACTAATTATATAGAAAAACTCATTTCTAAATTTGGTCTGAATGATGCCATCACTGTTTCGACCCCTCTCGAACCGGGACTTAAACTCATTTTACCCCCAAAAGAGGATGAGCGACCTGATCTCCCCTATCAGCAGCTTATCGGCTCATTAATGTATGTTGCTATTGGCACGAGACCCGACATCGCACACGCGGTGTCACTTCTCAGCCAATTCAACACACATTACGGGGAGGTGCACTGGCGAGCCGCTAAGCGAGTCCTTCGCTACCTTAAAGGCTCCAAACACCTAAAATTAAATTTCAGTCGGCAACCCGCCCCCTCTGTGGTAGGATTTGCCGATGCCGACTTTGGATCTAGTCTGGTAGATCGTAGATCGTACACAGGCTACGTCTTTGTGCTAAGTGGCGGTCCCATTTCATGGGAATCACGTAAACAGCGTACAGTCGCCCTGTCCACGACGGAAGCTGAGTATATGTCTCTCAGCGAGGCATGCAAAGAGGCGATCTACATTAGGTCCATTGTAAATACATTGTTTTTCATTAACTCACCTATCACTGTGTACTGTGACAACCAAAGTGCTTTAAAATTAGCTCACAGTAACACCTACCATTCTCGCACCAAGCACATAGACATTCGTCACCATTTCATACGATCACATCCGGACGACATCATTCTCAAATACATATCCACTACACAGATGCCCGCTGATGTTTTAACCAAACCTCTTCAGAAGTTAAAACATCAAAAATGTACAAAGTCATTAGGTGTAATTTAGTTGTATGTATGTAGTTTGAATTGTCATTTGTTTTTATTTTAAGGATGTGTATAGTTTGACGTGTATAGTTTGGATGTTAGTGTTAGGTATAGGTTAAGGTGTAGTTAATGTAGATAGATGTTTTTATATTCATATTTTAGTGTCCTTATTACGGGGAGGTGTTGTACATAAAGCCTTTTCTAAGGACACTGGCAGTTTTTATATGACATATTAATTTGAATATGATTGATTGTACCTATTGTTTTTGTTTACTCGTGTGTCTAACTTGAAAGCCTTTACCACTGTTTATAAATAAAATTAATATACACCTGCTTAATTCTTATCTACTGTACTTTACTTCCATTTCCTGAACTGCAAGTACTTCACTAATAACAATATTGCAGTTAGAACATTTAACTCGTTTCGACACATTATTCATTTTCGCAGAGGTCAATGACCGCTCGTGCGCTTGCGGTCACGATCGGACGCGGACTGAAATTGAGGGTCGATTTGAAACTTTATCTGTTAGATATAGAAGCATTTAAATCGCGCCCTTTTTACTGCACTTGTATCAGATGTTTTCATACCTGTAACGATTAAGTTTTTTCAGAGCCAGTGCATAAATAAAGTTCATTCTAATCATTTTTTTTCCCGGTCAACTGTGTGACAATAAATGATTTAGAAAGTTTAGAGACCCGAAAACTATTTAACGGATTTTGAACGCAAAAGACTCTGACAACTCGATCTTGGACTTGTCCCTGTTTTCAACTCAAAACTATTATTGTTTTGGGATTAACCTTCCATTTGTTCATTGAATACCACTATTTCATTTCATACTTAAAATTTCAGCGAAGTAGTTACACTTAAAAGAAACATTCTCATCTATGTCGTAAATGTAGAATTATACGGTTTCAATGACTTTTTGTATTCAAAAGTATGGATTATATAAAACTGAAGATCTTGATTAGTTGATTGTTCTGAGCATAGAAACTGGTCTCAATATTATTCGTTAGTAACCTCTCGACAAATATTCGATATCAATTCGTGAGTGACTCCTTTTTGCGGTTCGCCAACAACATGGCTTACAAGGTAATTAGTACAATGCATAAAATTGCTAGTGATTGTTTGGTGACCAAACAATAATCCTTCTCTCATCACTCATCATCATCACTCGCTCAACCAAAAGCACATGTTACATTTAAAATATATGTATAACAACTGTTTTGATTTCACTTTCTGTCTCAATGTAACACAAAAACCATGACGTAATCGCTACTCAAACACGTTCACACTCTGACAACGTCTATAAATAACTTGCGAATAAAAAACTTCAGCCAAACACGTTCTATGAATCCAGTTGTCTATGAACGATAAGAGTTCGACAGCCTTACGCATGTTATACCAGTTTCTTTTGGCCTTGCTTATTCAATACGTAACGTGCTATCAAGATTATTAGGCGACTAGCCTTCATTCGTTGTGACTCTTCTATTTAAAGCGTGACTCAACACATGTATACATCAGAAATTTGTCGTGAATAAACAGATATTTTAGGAATAGAAAATTATTCTATGACCATGAAACTGTTTGACTCTTATGGCAGCAATGTTTGGCTTAATAAATGATACACTGATAAAATGCTAATAGTTTTTTTATTCTCAGTAGATTACATGTTTGTTCAACAATCTAATAATAACAAATGCAAATCTTTTTTGGTCAAGTGACAGTGAAATTCAAGGAACATTGAAGCATTTGATTTAATGGTAGCCAAAAAGTAAACCAAGACATTATGGATGAAGAAGTAATGATTTGGATTTTAGATACTAAAATTCCGTTGTTGTCTTACTATCAAAATTGTCAGCGACACGGAAACAGATGCCGTATGTACTAAAGAATACAGACACATATCAATTACACAATATGCCGAAGTTCTATTCACACCATTATTACCATGAACGATAATTGGACCGGGTAAAGACTGCTTGGTCTGTATCGCTTCTGTTAAATTTTGTTGGTCCTGCCTGTTGACAGCTAGTAGAAATTCAAGAAAAAATTTTGAATCCGGAATGCCATTTTCTGGCAAGTCCAAATATTTGAAGTGGTGCATTGTCCTTGATTCTCCAGTTTGTTTGTGGATTACAGTTAAGGTTGTGGTGGTGTACTGGGGTTCCACCCTGATGCTTTCTGTCTTTATTATAAATTCTGCTAAGATGATATGATCTTGGTTCGTAGGGAAGTACTGAAGGCCTGATGGTTCTGACTTAGTACCATTGAGCATCACAATCACTCGAGAGTTCTCCTGAAAGCACATCCTCCAAAAATCATCGAGGGTATTGGCCATTGGTTGCTGCGTTGCGATAAATTTGCAACTGAAGTCATGTCCCTCACATAATTGGCGTTGATGTAGTCTGAATCATGGTAAGATTTCAAAACCACTCGAGAAATGTCCCAGCACGGGTAATCCAAGCTACGATTCTTCTTTTTGTTCCGAGGCAGTCGAAAGATGCCTTCAATTGGTGTGTTGATGATGCAGAAGTGCTCTTGAAAAAGTATTTCTTTGTATTTCGATTCTTCTGATCTTCGCATGAAATTGTGAGCTCCATAAACTGCTGAGAGGTTAACAGCCATCGTCGAAGAAATCCAAGAGTAGATGGAAACAGAAGACGTGTGATCACAACAAATGATTCTGTTATACTGACTCTGGATTAAAGCAAATAAAGTATTCGTAATGTGATTATGAGTTATATTAAAAAAATATCCTGTTTTGTAGTTAAATATATTAATTTATTTTCCTGTTGATAATGTTATTTGGTAGTCAGTTAATAAACTGATATTTACCCCATTTGTGGTTAGCTGACGTCAATTTGTTCGGTCCTATAATTACTCAAAACGAACAACGCTGATTATCAACGCCTTATCACATGTTCAAGTGGCAAACATTTAATCAACACCGACACGCTGTCTGCCTGTAAAATTAAGTTCGTTCATTGATAAACTGATGTCAGATCTAATGTAGTATAGTAATAACGCTATAAACTTGTTGTTTTACGAGTCATTGGAATTGAATAAATTTTTCCTGTATCATTTAGATGTTTTTTGTTCAGAATCCCAACTATTTATTACCATAAATCGTTACACAAAAACTAAGATCCAAGATAAAAAACTTGATATCCCAAATGCAATCAGTAAATTTTGCTTAAACAAAATAGTCCTTGGCTTGGGATTGTAACAACCCCCCCCCCCCCTGATAAAAATAAATAAATCCCTTACAATCCTACCTATCTTTAAACTAAGTGAACCTTAAACTCTAATCTTAAGAAGTTACTAAAATTTTCATTTGATCTAGATTTGGCCAAGTGATCATTCTAGTGTTAAAGGACCTACGTTGTGATTTATGTGTAACCCTGAGTTCTTTAAGAGTTAGTGAGAATGGTATTGATATTAAACTTAAGTACTAAGATGAGGAACATTCAACCAGATATCTACAGATTAAAAAGTAAGTATTTTTAAACATGAAAAATAGGTAAATTAAATCTCAATAATTATGTATTGCGGCTTAGGTCAGCGCTCCACCTCCGCGCCAGGGCTTTGCCCTCTAACTTCTGTTAGAACTGTGTGCCTCGACCAAAGACTGGACAGCACCCCACCGCTGTACTCCTTTTATGGGAGGGAAGAGTATTTAACTATTTTCAATAACAATCAGATAGTTTAGTATTCTACAGCAAAAGATGAGAGGAAGTCAAGTTGCATTGACTCAGTAAATTTACACTGTCTTTGTCAGTAAGTCGAGCCGAGTCAGACTGGTGACTACAGGAATCCTAAGTATATATACTTATATACATACCCATAAAAGGA
The DNA here is from genome assembly GCA_949987775.1 of Aproaerema taeniolella. Taxonomy (NCBI): domain Eukaryota; kingdom Metazoa; phylum Arthropoda; class Insecta; order Lepidoptera; family Gelechiidae; genus Aproaerema; species Aproaerema taeniolella. Next base: position 9,968,240 of record OX465244.1, read on the forward strand.
GATGCTAATCTTATAATTTACTTTATTTTGAGTCAATGACTTTCTTATCAAAGCAAGCAATTTTACAAAACCAAATGAAATAAATATATTTATTACAATCTTAGAAGAATGTTCCTAAGGTTAATAAGAATAATAAAATTAGTAGAAATTAGATCTTTCTTCACAGTGATCTGTATTATGTATGTTTATTATAACTTGGTGAATAGTTCTCATTATTAATAGTAGTAGGCAAGATAGAATTTTCTTCAAAAGTATTCTATCTCTAATTATACACATGGTTCGAAGAGATGGAATTTTCTCCAAAAGTTTCCCATCTTTAATTTATATTCATAAATAGTAAAGCCAGATCTTTGTTCAAAAGTAATCTTAGCTGTTTCTCAAAATACTTTAGTAAATCTTCGGTTATACTTTTCACCAAGAAGTTTAGTCACATACATTATTCAGATTCAAGGATTTATATACCTTCCTATGCAAATAGAATGCAATTTAGTCTTCCTTACATGGTCATATCATAAAATTAATATTGCTAGTATTATATAGTCTCAATTAGGCAATGATGGTTCACACATTATATACCAACTCGACGAAATGGAGTCTCCTCATTTCCACAGAGAACATCCATTATCTAAAGAGTGGAGCCTCCATGATCCCTCGAAGGACATCCACCCAAGAAGATCTTGACTTATTCAAGTCAAGGCCCTACGTGAGCACGTAGCTCAGGTATACAATAAATGAAACAAGCATATGCCGTAGACTCAGATCTAAGTTAAGAAAATAATAGATAAGGAAGTTAATATTGCAATCCATCTCATAACGCTGATGTCTCTTATTAAGACATTTTCATAGAAAATAATTCCAAATTAATTATATTTTATTTTAGAAAAGTTCCTAGACTGATTTCTCTTAAATTTAGTAAATACCTAAAAATATCCTATTTACTTTTATGTACTTGATTTTACCTGCCTAGTCTCTGCCTAAATAAGATTCCTAGACTATCTTCTTGTGAAATAAACAAGCTAGAAGTATTTTACTTCACATTTAACTTTAAACATGTGCGTGTGGTTAGTTATGTAGTTTTCCACGGTGCAATGGGAAACTCCTGACTAAACTGTAGAAGTTTGAGGCAGCTTACCTCGTGTACCTAATCCCTAAAGCTGAGTGTATGTGCATTCACACGGCCGTAAAGAACTTTGGTTTGTGTGAAATGCGGGCATGTATAAAAATGCGGTTAAATAAGTAAGATATATAGGAGACCAGAAACAGTAGTGATTTACCTAAGGCCTGGCCTGGATCTTCTTCGACAGTTCCCCGAGATCACTGTGCAAACCAAGACTGCACTGGGAGACTATAGATTGAAATAGAATTATAAATCAATCCCTTGTTCGTCTCATAACAAGGTCCCGCCATAAGGCGTTGTATTGAATTTATAGACATTTGACACCGTTAGGCGCCTATAAATCCAACCACGACAAACGTCGCGTTAAATAATCTTTCCTCCTCATCAGAAACATTGAGTTTTACTTACACAACCTATAAAGGAAAGGGAGGAAATAATAAGTGGACTGTATATATAGGTTTAACTGGGATATAATAATAAAATAATAAAAGTAAGACACACTAAACACAACAGAAAAGCTACGCGAACAATCAATAGCAAACCAAAAGATGACACTAAAAAGACAAACTACCAAAGAGTACGGCGTGGTGGCCAGGCCGTCCGTAACATCTCTCCCACCTTCGACAAAGTGAGAGAACGACCCAGCCATCACACCGGCAACCGCACCAGCTTCAAAACAGGGCGACGTAGAGTTCCTCCGGCTGTGGATACCTCGGCAACACGAATAATGCCATCGTTTCCCGTGAAAACTTTGGACACCCTACCACGAGGCCAAGAACCACGTGGCAGGTTGCCGTCGGCGATTAAAACTAAATCTCCAACAGCTAAGAGAGGAACTCCATCGCCGCCACTACGACGAGGTAACAAAAGGGGCAAATATTCCTTTACCCACCGACGCCAGAAAATGTCGGCGAGCCTTAAAGATTTCCGCCAACAAATACGACCGCACAGGTCAACGGATTCTGTTCTTCCGTATAAGTTCCCTGAGGCAGGTGAAGAGCTCCCAATAAGAAAATGAAATGGAGTAAGAGCCTCATCTCCATCAACCGATATATTCGTCAAGGGTCTTGAATTAATCAGGGCTTCGGCTTCGGTGAGAACAGTGCTAAGTATTGGTTCCTTCGGAAATCTTGATAAGAGCGTCACATGCAAAGCAGTTTTTACAGATCTTACCAACCGCTCCCAAACCCCTCCCATCGACGGGGCTGAAGGTGGAATGAATCTCCATTTTGTGCCGATGTTAGCTGCGAAATCATCAACTGGAGGGCCGAACAACTCTCTCAAATTTTTTGAAGCACCGACAAAAGATGTGCCATTGTCCGACCAAATTTCAACTGGGACCCCTCGACGTGCGACAAACCTCCGCAAGGACATCAATGCAGCATCCGAAGACAAATCGTGCACCAACTCTAAATGGATTGCTCTGGTCGTCATGCAAGTATATAATGCAACGTAACGCTTTTCATGTCTTCGACCAACAGTTACATGCACAGGTCCAAAATAGTCCAAACCGACGTAGGAAAATGGACGACGGTGATGAGCCAGGCGTGCGTCAGGTAAATTTCCTTCTAAAGGTCTCACAGGAACAGCTTTGCGAATCTGGCAGAATTGGCAAGCACGAGCAATTGATTTTACAGCATTTCTTAAGCCAAGGATCCAATACTGTTGTTTTATCTCATTAATAACTGTCTGGTTGTTTCCATGGGCCATGCGACGATGAAAATTATCAATTAATAGTTTTGCGATCCGATGTCGAGCGTCCAGAAGCACAGGGTTATTGTTTATTAAATTAGAAACTGCTCCGACTCTTCCGGAAAGAACAATCAAACCATCTTGGTTTAACTTGACATTAAAACGAAATATTTTACTGTTTCTCGGGATAGGCTCACAAAGACGAAGAGCAGCCAGCTCCTCAGGGAAACATTCTTCTTGAAGCCGAAGAAAAATGTGACTTAAAGCTAAATTTAAATCCTCTGCCGTTAAAAGACAAAGCTGGTGGGGCAAAACACTAGAAGGCGTGTGCGAAGCCAGGGCGGAAACACTAGCGCGACTACGCAAACGCCTGATAAAAACATGAACTCGATCAGTAGCTCTTAAAAATCGTAACCACGAACTAAAACGTTCTGCATCTGCAGTAACCGACCTAACCGGAAAATAATTTGTGGTTGTATTAATCGGATAAGCAGAAATAATTTTGGCGGTTGGCTTCAACTCGTTGACGTTAGGAGAAATAAAGGGCTCAACAGGCCATTCGGAACAAGGAGACTTTAAAAACTCAGGTCCCGTCACCCACCGACTATTAGCCGACAGGCACCCAGAACGTGAGCGAGTCGCATCATCGGCAACATTTAAAATAGTAGGGACCCAACGCCACTCACTTACAGCAGTGAGTTCCAAAATCTCAGCCAACCGATGTGCAACAAAAGGTAAATATGATCGCGCATCATTACGCAACCAACCTAAAACATTTTTAGAATCACACCAAAAGACCCTCCTAACCGGCTTATGTTCATGAGCCTCACAAATAGTGGATGCTAAGCGGACCGCGATCACGGCCGCTTGCAGTTCGAGGCGCGGAATAGATACCGGCGTTAGGGGCGCTACTCGTGATCTACTGTATACGAATGAGAGGCGCACGGTTCCATCATCAAATAACAAACGCCAGTACGCGACTGCGACGTAAGCGTTTTCGCTGGCGTCGCAAAACACGTGCAACTCTCGTTCGCGCAAACCGGAACTAAAATGCCAACGCGAAACGCGAAGGCTAAGCGAAGAATTCATGTCAGAAAGCCAAGACCTCCAACTATCAAGTAAGGATTGTGGAAGTAACTCATCCCAATCCACCTTCTTACGCCAAATAAATTGAAATAAAATACGACCTCTAATCGTAATCGGACCTAAAAGGCCTAACGGATCGAAAACCCTCATAAGAGAGGACAGGGCTTGTCGTTTAGTTAATTTCTCAGACGCAACAAAAGATTTTATACTCTCCGCGTTAAAGCCTATTTCATCATTCAAAGGACACCACATGAGCCCAAGAGTTCTGACAAGACACGGAGAGCCTAGATTCTTCAATTCGGACGAGGCGGCTCTCAACTCGGGTGGAACTAAAGAAAGAGCGCTCGGCTCGTTGGAAATCCAACCACGAATTTCAAAATGTGCTCGCTTATGAACTTTCACAATATCAGAGGCGAGCCGCGCGGCCTCCTCGACAGAATCCAAGCTTCCTATAAAATCGTCCATGTAGGTATCCCGAATAATCGCCTGCGCAGCCGCTGGATAGAGATTTTTGTGCTCCTCGGCATTTTTATTTTTAATATACAATGCCGTGAATGGGCTGGACGCAGCACCAAATATCATAGAGGACATTCGATAAATAGAAAGCGGTAAATCAGGAGAATCGCGCCAAAGGAAACGTTGGGCATCCCTATCCTCGGGTTTAATTTTAATCTGGGGAAACATTTCCCTAATATCAGCAGTGATCGCGATTTTCCCTTCGCGAAAACGAAATAAAATATTTACAAGTGATTGAAGCAGGTCAGGACCTGTCAATAAAAGTGAATTTAAACTAACTCCTTGACAGCGCGCGGCGGCGTCGTGAACAACACGTAACTTCCCCGGTTTGTTCGGGTTGACGACACCAAAATGAGGTAGGTACCAAACTCTCAACTCAGAACAGCTTTCCTCGCATAGCTCTGCGTACCCCTTGTCAATCATAGCGTGAATATTTTCGCGATACTTTTGAGCAAATTTTTCATCTTTTTTAAATCTTTTTTCTAAGCTGTTAAAACGCGTTAGAGCCAAAGGAAAGCTATCCGGAATGTTTAGCTGATCAGTTTTCCATAACAAACCAACCTCAAACTGGCCGTCGGGTAAGCGTCGCGCGGTGTCCTGGAGGATCTTGATCGCCCTCTCATTGGCAGCGGAACAAATTTCACGCTTAACTATGCCAATTGAATCAATTTTATAATGATCTTCAATAAGACGATCGAGATCAAGATCTGAATTTTCTTGTAAAATCATATGATTAATAAAATCTACGGTTTTTGTTTTGCTGCTAGTGAAACCAAAAACAACCCAACCCAAAGAAGTGCGGCAAGCCGCAGGTTGATTTTTAGACCCATAACGAACCTCTAAGGGCGTTATTAGATGCCAATTATCTATACCTATTAAAATTTTCGGTTCAGCATTTTCGTAGGGTAAAAAGGGCAATGAAAGATGTTGGACATCCTCTAAAGCCACAGATTGACGCGCCAAACGTAGCCCACTCATGGAGCGTGCGCCTTTGATTTCAAAATCAACATTACTTTCCCCTCGTATTAAAAAATCTACATATTGAATGTAATCGCACTTAGAAAGACCCCCTAAACAATTTACTTGGAGGCGAGACGGCGGGCCGACTGCACCGATCTGTCGAGACACTTCGCTATCAATAAAGGTACCCGAAGAACCGTCGTCGAGCAAAGCAAAGGTATCGACAGATCCCGCAGGGCCGGAAACCGTCACCGGAATGACCTTTAAAAGAGCCTTGCGATGTCCCACCACTGAAGCATGAGTGACAGTCTCCCTTTGCTCATCAACTGCAACTGAATGGTCACCCATTGGGGCCGAGGTGCTTGCAACTTCGGCAGCTACCACCGGCAAAATCGATTCAGTAGTATGGTGAGTGTTTTGCAAATTAAAAATATGTAATAACTTATGGTGTTTAAAAAGACAACCCGCAATGTTACAAAGACTTTTTGGATTGCAGGCTCTATAGCTATGCGATCCCTTTCGTAAACATCTCATGCAAATGTTGTTTGACTTTATGAATGTCAAACGTGACATTGCATCAAGTTGTTTAAATTTGACGCAGTTGTCAATCAAATGAATACATTTGCAAAACAAACAATGCATTTCTTTTTCAGGTTTTTTATTTTTATTTACCTGGTTGGTAGACTCACTAAGTTGTGAGGGCGTGGAGGACCCGGAAGGGCTCGGCGCCGCCAATGAAGGCGACGAAACTATCGCCGGCGTAGACGAGATCGCCGCCGTCGACGACAGGGCCGCCTCAGTGACAACACCGAAACGCAGCTCAGCAGTGACCTCACGACACAAAAATTCGCCCAACAACTCCAAATTGGACTTCGCTTCAGTGGGATCTACACAAGAATCGTGAAAAGAAAGTGCAAAATCCTTCCACCTGGAACGAAATGAAGGAGAAAGCTTTTTTAATAATGTATTAAATAATTCTGGTGACTCTAAATATGCCTTGTTATTTAAAAACTTTAATACCGCAATGCAGCTCCTAACGCGGGCAGCAAAAAAGGACAAATCTTTGCCTTCAGCGTTGGGAATCTGAGGCAAAGCCCGCAAAGTAGCCACCTCGCTTAAAATAATGAGCTCCGGGCGGCCGAACTGAAGCTCTAAAACCTCTAACACTTCAGTAGGGTCGGTCGCCGTGGCTAGAAGCCCGCTCACGGCTACACGAGCCGGGCCAGATAGGGCCTGATTTACCCTTGATAAATTATCATGGAGAGAATATGAGGCTTTCGACGCCTCGTACGCCCTCTTAAAAGAAAGCCAATCTAGGCAATTGCCACTAAAATTAGGCAACTTTTTCTTAAGCCTACTACTCGCTAGAGACTGAATGGCTGCAGTTAGAGCCCCTACTTCGCCAGAATGTGCGGGGCCGGCCCCTCGGGCGCCGGAACACGCGGCGCCACAGACAGTGGCAGGTAAATGTCCCGCACGGGAAGATATATTAGGATACTCACGCTCAGCTTTCTCTAACCAGCGATTGACATCGCTAGCCCGACTGCCGCTGTGTCTCACCTCCTCCTCCGCCTCGATAGCCGCGACCTGAGCTTCGAGCTCCAAGTCAACGGCCGCGCGTTCAGAATCCCGTACGGCGCGAGCACGCTCCGTCTCCAGGCCGGCGCGCTCTGAATCGAGCGCGGCGCGCTCCAGGTCTGCCTTCTTCCGAGCGTGCGTCGCTTGTGCCGCTAGTAGGCGAGCACGAATAGTGACGGAGGAGCGGGAACTTCCCGAACCCGCCACAGAAGCAGGCGCGCTAGGGAGTGCTGCACGGTGAGGCTTACCACCCTCGGGCGGCAGCGGAGCCTCGGCTACACTCGGCGCACCCTTACCTCGCGAACGGGTTATCATTATAAAAGAATAGGAAGAAAAATTTATAAAGAAAACAAAATGGGGAAGCAAAAAATTTTGACGTTTAAGAAATAAAATGGGAATAAACGTAAATATATTATAATAGGCCGAATGGACCAAAAAATATAAAGGAAAGGGAGGAAATAATAAGTGGACTGTATATATAGGTTTAACTGGGATATAATAATAAAATAATAAAATAATAAAAGTAAGACACACTAAACACAACAGAAAAGCTACGCGAACAATCAATAGCAAACCAAAAGATGACACTAAAAAGACAAACTACCAAAGAGTACGGCGTGGTGGCCAGGCCGTCCGTAACACAACCAAACTCAATATATTTGGAATAAGGATAGTATTACTTCCTTATCCCATACTTACAATAAATAGTTAGATTTTACTTTAGTTAATATAAGCAACTTTTATAATCAAAGAAAACAAGATATTTCATAAAATTAAACAATAAAACCAATAAATTAAGAAAATTCAACCAATTCCCCCAAACCCGAGGAGAAAAGATCGCGTCGACCTTTTTTTCTTTTCCCTCCCTAAGCCGTCCATACAGCCAAAAAGCGCGCCATTCGTCTATTTGGTATACAACCTACATGGTATTTCACCTTTCAATATCATTCCATTACTCTACTGTAAATCGTGACTTCAATAGAATCTTTTTAGTTTTGCATCTCTTTTCTCAGCTGTTCTCCGTACATTCCACCTTCCCCTCCAACACAGCAATATGAACTATAAACCTACGTAATACGGTCCTATTTAGCATCCTTACTCTGTTACATGGCAGCACCAATGAGATTTTAATCAGCATTTTGTTTTTTTATAGTGAAGGTTATTATTGTTTTAGGTTCACTAACGAGTAATTTAATCTTAACTGATTGTAATGAAATACTTATTTAATTATTTCCCTTTCATTAAGGTTTAAGTTTCATATGTTTGAGAACTAACGAACAGATGATGTTCTGTTCCGTTACAGGATTATCAACAGGTTTTCACTCATGCCACCACAGATGAATTATTTTTCATGCAGCTATATTATTTGACTCATATTATCCTATTTAGAGTTTTCCAATGACGTTAATTGATTATATATCCTATTGTGTGTAATATTTAGAGTATGTATTGAATATTAACAAATGAATTAACCACTGAATTATTCATACATGTGTCAGGGAGTTGACGAAGAAAAAAGCCATCTATAAATTGCGATTTACAGTTAGCAATACATCAGTCGTAGCTCATTCCTGAACGCTGCTGGATTTTTAAGTAAATATCAACCCAAATTCTTTTGCACCAGCTGCAATAACTGAAATGGGAAGTGTAAATTCTACGACGTTGAGTCGCAGTGGTCTCGTCAAATTGATCGAACGTACCAATCCCAGTGAATTTCTTTGTGAAGAGCACAACAACATTATGAAAATTAAGAAAAAAGACGCGACGTGGATTGATCACAGCCATGTACATTTTCCAGCAGAATAAAACTCTGGGGATTATATAAACGCTAGTTACGTTGATGGTTTCAAGCACTCTAAGAAGTACGTCGTGTGTGAGGCACCTGCTACTAAGACTACCAGCTGTGACTTCTGGAGAAAGATATGGTAGCAGAAAACTCAAATCATCGTTATGCTGTGCAGTACTATTGAAAATGGCAAGAGACAGTGCTATCGTTATTGGAGTCCAGTGGAAGAAGTAACATTGCAATTTGGAAAATTTGAAATAACCACGGTCAAGGTTGATTCGACACATCCGGGTTTCAAAATTACGAACCTTGAGGTCACAAATGGAGATGGTGACTGTTTGAAAGTCACTCACTTCTTGTATGAAAAATGGCAAGAACACGAGTTATTTCCTGACGAATCCAGCTTCATTGACTTGGTGCTGAAGATAAAGCTATTCGGTCAATCACCCGACATGCTTGTCAGCCCGATAGTTGTTCATTGCAACACTGGGCTAGGAAGATCCATGGCGTTTTGTGCTGTAGACATCTGCTTGTCAAGATTAGAAGATACAGGGAAGCTCGACGTGTTTTCCACGGTATTAAAACTCAGGAAACAAAGATATAACTGTCTATCTAATGTTTATAAATACATTTTTATCTATACGGTTTTGTACTATTATATTAAGACATATCCAAAATCTTACTCAACATTCTTTGTTTAATGAATGAATATTTTTTGTATTTATGCTGTATTTTGTAATAAAAAGTTATGTAACAGTTACTTTGAGATTTATTACACCGCGATATAGTTAATGAAATTTTCTTAACTAATAAACAATATTTCATATCGAGTATTGTTGAGATGTAATAAGCTAAATGCTTAACAGATAGTTGAATCACTGCATCGCATCAAAACAAATTTATTCAAT
>OX465244.1:9978082-10050366 GCA_949987775.1 Aproaerema taeniolella
TATCCGTATCCCAAATATATTGAGTTTGGTTGTGTTAGTAAAACTCAATGTTTCTGATGAGGAGGAAAGATTAGTTAACGCGACGTTTGTCGTGGTTGGATTTATAGGCGCCTAACGGTGTCAAATGTCTATAAATTCAATACAACGCCTTATGGCGGGACCTTGTTATGAGACGAACAAGGGATTGATTTATAATTCTATTTCAATCTATAGTCTCCCAGTGCAGTCTTGGTTTGCACAGTGATCTCGGGGAACTGTCGAAGAAGATCCAGGCCAGGCCTTAGGTAAATCACTACTGTTTCTGGTCTCCTATATATCTTACTTATTTAACCGCATTTTTATACATGCCCGCATTTCACACAAACCAAAGTTCTTTACGGCCGTGTGAATGCACATACACTCAGCTTTAGGGATTAGGTACACGAGGTAAGCTGCCTCAAACTTCTACAGTTTAGTCAGGAGTTTCCCATTGCACCGTGGAAAACTACATAACTCACCACACGCACATGTTTAAAGTTAAATGTGAAGTAAAATACTTCTAGCTTGTTTATTTCACAAGAAGATAGTCTAGGAATCTTATTTAGGCAGAGACTAGGCAGGTAAAATCAAGTACATAAAAGTAAATAGGATATTTTTAGGTATTTACTAAATTTAAGAGAAATCAGTCTAGGAACTTTTCTAAAATAAAATATAATTAATTTGGAATTATTTTCTATGAAAATGTCTTAATAAGAGACATCAGCGTTATGAGATGGATTGCAATATTAACTTCCTTATCTATTATTTTCTTAACTTAGATCTGAGTCTACGGCATATGCTTGTTTCATTTATTGTATACCTGAGCTACGTGCTCACGTAGGGCCTTGACTTGAATAAGTCAAGATCTTCTTGGGTGGATGTCCTTCGAGGGATCATGGAGGCTCCACTCTTTAGATAATGGATGTTCTCTGTGGAAATGAGGAGACTCCATTTCGTCGAGTTGGTATATAATGTGTGAACCATCATTGCCTAATTGAGACTATATAATACTAGCAATATTAATTTTATGATATGACCATGTAAGGAAGACTAAATTGCATTCTATTTGCATAGGAAGGTATATAAATCCTTGAATCTGAATAATGTATGTGACTAAACTTCTTGGTGAAAAGTATAACCGAAGATTTACTAAAGTATTTTGAGAAACAGCTAAGATTACTTTTGAACAAAGATCTGGCTTTACTATTTATGAATATAAATTAAAGATGGGAAACTTTTGGAGAAAATTCCATCTCTTCGAACCATGTGTATAATTAGAGATAGAATACTTTTGAAGAAAATTCTATCTTGCCTACTACTATTAATAATGAGAACTATTCACCAAGTTATAATAAACATACATAATACAGATCACTGTGAAGAAAGATCTAATTTCTACTAATTTTATTATTCTTATTAACCTTAGGAACATTCTTCTAAGATTGTAATAAATATATTTATTTCATTTGGTTTTGTAAAATTGCTTGCTTTGATAAGAAAGTCATTGACTCAAAATAAAGTAAATTATAAGATTAGCATCTCCTTTTATGGGTATGTATATAAGTATATATACTTAGGATTCCTGTAGTCACCAGTCTGACTCGGCTCGACTTACTGACAAAGACAGTGTAAATTTACTGAGTCAATGCAACTTGACTTCCTCTCATCTTTTGCTGTAGAATACTAAACTATCTGATTGTTATTGAAAATAGTTAAATACTCTTCCCTCCCATAAAAGGAGTACAGCGGTGGGGTGCTGTCCAGTCTTTGGTCGAGGCACACAGTTCTAACAGAAGTTAGAGGGCAAAGCCCTGGCGCGGAGGTGGAGCGCTGACCTAAGCCGCAATACATAATTATTGAGATTTAATTTACCTATTTTTCATGTTTAAAAATACTTACTTTTTAATCTGTAGATATCTGGTTGAATGTTCCTCATCTTAGTACTTAAGTTTAATATCAATACCATTCTCACTAACTCTTAAAGAACTCAGGGTTACACATAAATCACAACGTAGGTCCTTTAACACTAGAATGATCACTTGGCCAAATCTAGATCAAATGAAAATTTTAGTAACTTCTTAAGATTAGAGTTTAAGGTTCACTTAGTTTAAAGATAGGTAGGATTGTAAGGGATTTATTTATTTTTATCAGGGGGGGGGGGTTGTTACAATCCCAAGCCAAGGACTATTTTGTTTAAGCAAAATTTACTGATTGCATTTGGGATATCAAGTTTTTTATCTTGGATCTTAGTTTTTGTGTAACGATTTATGGTAATAAATAGTTGGGATTCTGAACAAAAAACATCTAAATGATACAGGAAAAATTTATTCAATTCCAATGACTCGTAAAACAACAAGTTTATAGCGTTATTACTATACTACATTAGATCTGACATCAGTTTATCAATGAACGAACTTAATTTTACAGGCAGACAGCGTGTCGGTGTTGATTAAATGTTTGCCACTTGAACATGTGATAAGGCGTTGATAATCAGCGTTGTTCGTTTTGAGTAATTATAGGACCGAACAAATTGACGTCAGCTAACCACAAATGGGGTAAATATCAGTTTATTAACTGACTACCAAATAACATTATCAACAGGAAAATAAATTAATATATTTAACTACAAAACAGGATATTTTTTTAATATAACTCATAATCACATTACGAATACTTTATTTGCTTTAATCCAGAGTCAGTATAACAGAATCATTTGTTGTGATCACACGTCTTCTGTTTCCATCTACTCTTGGATTTCTTCGACGATGGCTGTTAACCTCTCAGCAGTTTATGGAGCTCACAATTTCATGCGAAGATCAGAAGAATCGAAATACAAAGAAATACTTTTTCAAGAGCACTTCTGCATCATCAACACACCAATTGAAGGCATCTTTCGACTGCCTCGGAACAAAAAGAAGAATCGTAGCTTGGATTACCCGTGCTGGGACATTTCTCGAGTGGTTTTGAAATCTTACCATGATTCAGACTACATACAGAATCTGTTGGCAATTTTAGAGAGCAATCTTATTAGTCTTATGACGTTATAATTTGATTTTACCTAATTCTATTCTAAGTTAGTAGAAATGTCAACTGATAACATTAAAATATTATATTCTTGCTATTCGGAAATGTTTACATTTATAAAGCTTATTATAAATATTTACACAGCTGTGACTAACCAATTACACCTACTAGCGCTTCGCTAGTAGGTTACGGTACAAATAAACTGCTGTCCTTGACCGGAAAGTAAAAGTTTATTTATATAATTTCGGAGCTTTAACCTCACGTGCAAAACTATGACCGAACTTTATTTAACAATTATGTGACCTGACTCCCTGATTATTGATTGATCTTCGATATATTTGTACTCGTTATGGTTATGGTAGGCTAGTAAATATGGTTAAGTATGTACTGAAAAAAAAGTATAAGTCCTATCGCAATACTATAAGCTCTACACTTAAACAAGATGGCGTATTTAACATGCGTTTAAGCTATACGCTTATGTATGTATGTATGTATGTAAACACTTTATTGCACATAATAAAAATTACAAAACAAAAGAGATGGATACAAAGAAAACTATGTACAAAGGCGAGCTTACCCCTTAGACAGATTTTTTCCAGCTAACCCTCGAGAGAAACGAAAGGAGACTAATTGCAGGATCGGCGTACTTGCGCAATAAGGAATATTAACTAATAATATCTACTTTAACGTTACACTAATTGTATTGATAATATATATATATATAAATAAATATAATATATACAATATAAATATGACTACCTAATGCATATATGATTCTATATATTATTATTACTGCTCAATTGTTGTGCCCAGTGTTTTCTTAATGCTAACTTAAAGGAGTGAATGGAAGGAGCTTTCCTAATTTCTTTCGGCAAAATATTCCATAAACGTGCCGCCTGTACAGTGAAAGATCGAGTATATGTGTGAGTACTGTGCTGCGGAATTGCCAAAGATAAATTGGTGCCCGAGCGAAGTCGATCTCACAACGATCTGCAAAAGTTAAACCTCTCACGGAGATAAGACAGGGCAGTGGGCTTAAACAGGACATTGTAGAGAGTAGCCAAAATATGTGAGTCGCGGCGATACCTCATGGGCAGCCACTGTAACCTTTCCCTGAACTCCGAGATATGGTCAAACTTGCGCAGACCGAAAATGTACCTAATACATTGATTCTGCAAGCGCTCCAATTTGGTCAAAAGTTCCTCTGTGACATCCAGGTAGGCGACGTCAGCGTAGTCAAGGAGCGGTAGCAGAAGCGAATTTGCAAGCATAATCTTCGTGCTCATCGGCAGAAAGTTCTGTAACCGCCTAAGAGAGTGGAGAGAGGAATATAATTTACGACTGACGTCACCAACATGGGCCGACCAAGAAAGTGTCTGGTCAACTATGACTCCCAAATTTTTTATCTTCGGGGAACACGGAATCACCGAACCGTCGAATACTATATCCGGCAGTACCATGTTATTGGACTTGGATATGTAGTATGGACTCCCGATGATGATGGCCTGCGATTTAGACGCATTCAGACAAAGTCCGAATTCCTTAGCCCAACTCGCAATGTTATTCAGATCCGCGTTGATCTGCTGGATAGCCTCAGCAATGTCAGACGGATCCGCCGCAGCATAAATCTGAAGATCGTCAGCGTAGAGGTGGAAGGAGCTCCGCAGAGACGAGGTGATACTGTTTATGAAGATGGAAAATAATATTGGAGATAGTACCCCGCCCTGCGGTACACCAGCACTGATGTCACACCAATCAGATCGCTTATCGTCAATCTTTACTAGTTGCCTGCGGTTATGAAGATAGGACCTGAACCATGAAAGAGTCGATTGAGTGACACTGAGCGTACGAAGCACTTCCAAGAGTATATCGTAGTCCACTGTGTTAAAGGCACTGCTGAAATCTAAAAGGACCAGGATAGTGAGTCGTTTATTTTCGATGTTCAGACGTACATCGTCTGTGATTTTCAGCAGCGCCGTGGTAGTGCTATGCCCAGGGCGGAATCCCGATTGCAGCGGGCTCAACAGGGAGTATCGACTGAGGTGTGTAGACAGACGTTGATGGACATAGTGCTCAAGGACCTTTGACAATATCGGGAGTATGGATATGGGACGGAATTGGGAAATGGAAGAAGGGTTGGGTTTTTTTGGGAATGGGTAACACATGCGCCAGTTTCCAAGCCGAAGGAAAGCTGCTCGTTGTTAGCGAGCAGTTGAGGATATCAGCGATGACAGGGGCAATTAGGTGAATAACCGGCTTGACCATGTCAAGGCTAATACCGTCGTCACCAACTGCTTTGGTTTTAATGGAACAGATGATTTTAGCTACCTGCGTAGCGGTGATTTGACCCAGATCAAGAGGAGAAGAGGCTAAGGATGGGGAGCAAGCAAGGCGTCGGACAGTTTCAGATTTTAGAAGAGGGCTCAGCATAATAGTTATACGTATTGGGATAGGACTTATACTTTTTTTTCAGTGTGAAAGTCGAGTTATTGGTAGCTGTCTAGTGTAATCAGTAATAATAACAAATAATCCAATAGATGTCGCCTCCAAGACTTTCTTTTCTCTTAGCAATAAAATAAATACAATACCTATGGTTCTTATCTACTCTTGTAAAAAACCATAATCTAATGTAATATTCTTATTTCGTTAATGCATTGTAAAAGAAGCAATTAAGTTCATTGATTACCTCGTCATACTAAACAGGCTATGATTTCATCCGCGCATACATTAATGGAACAGATGATACTCATGAACGTATGTAGGCATACAATAAGCCATTTTTATAAACACCAATCTATTAACATCGATTGTCTTTCATTAGAAACCTTTGTTCGTCACACCTAAGCCAGTCCCAAGTTATCAACAATTCAGTTGCTCTACGGTATGATCCTAATGATTTGGGATTTTCAAAATTTTGATTGCCATCATTTCTAAATTAATTGGCCAATTATGCTCATCTTCGAACACATTAAATATATTCATTTAAAAAATAAGTGTACTTTCATTAAAAAAATTTAAGGATTGTAGAAAGATAATTGCAGGTGGTTTCAGAAGGAAGATCCTAATAAATAAACGATCAGTCATAGTAATCGTAGCTAATAGTCCCTAGTGGTAGGACAAATACAAAATTTCTTTTTAAAAATAGTCTAAGCTTTGGTTCGTGATAGTGACCTCCATTGATTCGATTTGAATCATGTTTGCTTTACTACCAATGTTACATCTATGATTATAATATTCTTAGAATAAAAGCAAGTTTATGAGTATTGACAATGCAGTTGAAATAACAAGCGAAAATCGACTTTGATGGTTGATAAATAAGGTCGATAGTCTTCAGCATTCGTCACCGCATGAATAGTTACTTGATCAAGTAGAGGCAGCCAATTTCGCAGTTCAAAAAACAGCTCCAAGGTGTTCGCGTGTGTTCTTGTATTCCAGTAAAGTTTATAGGAATATTTGATGACAATTTTTTGGGATATTGTAACAAATAAATTAACAGTGAAACAATATTTATCATTTTACTGCACAATATCATCCAAGCGCCGGCGTAAAACTTGTTTCAATGTTCGCAACATCAAGGTGTTTATAGATTCTGCATAACAATTAGAGCAGTTTTGTCTGGATGTGTTTTTTTATAGTTATTAACGATACTAGTGTCGTAGGTAATGTGTAATTCGCGAGTGTTTTATAGGGCTTCAGTTACACATTACCTAAGGCACGTATATTGTTCAACGTTTTACAATGCAGTAGCCGAGGAAAATAAACTAAAAAAAATGTTGTCAAAAACTTACATCGTATAGGTATATCCAAAGTTCTTAAAAGATAGTATTTCCAATCAAAATTCACTGAAAACGTGTTACAATTGAACAATGTACACTAATATTTTACGATTAAACACAAAACATTAAGAAATTAACATTTTTATAACACAAAAATGATTTTGTTAAACAAATAATTTCAAATGGCGGGCAAACCAATGGCGAGCAAAATATTTTTCCACAATTATGAGGCAAAGGCTAAGTAAATAAAATGCCAATTGCGACTACAGAAATTACTAAATAGTTTAATTATTTGCTAAAAATCCGATTTGTTTTATTGAAAAAGTAAAATACTTTTATGTTTTATTTCACTGAAAATCAAGATTTTCGTCAGAGATCATTATTTCGTCAGGCATAAAAACTCTTTGCTGTCATTATATAAAGCCAGTATTAAGCTTTATGAAAAAGGTAATACTCTCACTTGTCAAAAGGGTCACTGCATTATCAAATCAGTTACTCTTTATTGCGTCATACGTTTTTGTCAGTATTTTATTTACTTTTTACTTACTTTTTATGAATCATTTAATTTAAAAAAATTACTTTACTCGATCACAGAATAGCCAATGAAGTTGAATTTCGGTATATGAAAAATGATTTATTGGCTCGTTAGTTCAAATATTTTTTTTCTTTTCAAAATCTTCTTCTCATTTCAAAATTACATATCATGACATGTGTTTTATGGGGTACGTAAACGTACACTCCGTGGCCCTGTTACGGGGCCATTTCCGAGCAACTGCATTGTAAAGATTTTGGTTAAATCATATTGAAACTGTTTTTAGATCGTCAATTATGGAAGGTTACCAGGACATAATTTTTGGAATTCGAGTACCGAGTGCGTGGCCGTGCGAAAAAATTCGGAGTGAAATTTTGAAGGCTGTGTAAAATGCGATAGTGCATCACTTAGATGGTAAACAAGTTATTTTGACAATAAATAACATTTCTACAGAGCTGATACAAAATGACTCAGGAATTGGATATGTCTTCAAAAGAATTGAAGAAATGTAAGTGTTCTTATTCTAATTGCCTGCATTTACTTTTGAAATTTTAAGATCTTGAAATATTTTTTTTCTATTTACAGACCGGATAATTCCTACAAAATTGATCTGATTTTGCCGTCCGATATTTTGCTAATTTCTGGTTGAGAACGGAATGATATGTAAGTTTTACAGAGTATTTGACTTTTTATTATACCTAACAATAATTACGTTATTAACTGTGATTCATACTTCAATTTCAGAACAGTAACAACTGAACACCTTAAATTCCATTCTCTTGATATGGAATTGATTCAAGAGATGCCGGGACGTAGAGAAATAACAATAGCCGTTCCAAATATTGGCAGAATTCTAGAGAATAGAGGTATTACCGGTAACTTGATTCACAAAGCAATTTTTAAGACGACGTATCCGAAGATTAAGATCATGGAGTAAGTTATTGACAACATAAACTGTCTGTTCTGTGTGTTATTTTCAGCCAACTAATTTTTGAATTTTTCAGGATTTCGACGGTACTACGTCAGTATACATACAATAAGGACGCTACTATTTTTGTTAAGAAAATCACTGAAAATTATGTAAAAATCATTTGTTTTGACAAAATACCTGCGCCTCAGTAAGTCAATTTATTTTTATACATTATAAAATGTTCTGAAAGATTAGTCAGAGGTCAAAGTTTTCAAAAATCCATCGTATTTACAAAGCCATAGTAATTATGCTACAGTTTTTTTCTATAAAATAAAAAAAGCTTTTTCTAATTTTATCTTTTTATTCCAGATGGCGCTTACGGGAGCTACTTGACACCTTGACAGGGTTTTGCATCATTGTGATATCATTTCTACTACTCATTTTAGCGATAAATTTAAAATGGTGATACCGCCGAAACACAACAAAAAATAAAGGAGACGAGATTTTAAAAAAAATGAAAGAAAGAATTTAATTAAAAATAAATGATTACAAAAATTCAACATTGACCAAGAAAAATTAATGAATATAAGAATTGCACAATTAAATTTTTAGGTATAAACAG
The DNA here is from genome assembly GCA_949987775.1 of Aproaerema taeniolella. Taxonomy (NCBI): domain Eukaryota; kingdom Metazoa; phylum Arthropoda; class Insecta; order Lepidoptera; family Gelechiidae; genus Aproaerema; species Aproaerema taeniolella. The sequence goes on from OX465244.1 coordinate 9,986,965, forward strand.
AAGCTTAACAAACAGGAAATCCTAACATTCAAAACAATTATTAAGGTACGGATATTTTGTTTGGAAATGAAGTGTAGGATAATTTTGAATAGTTACAATATCATATATAAATTCAATCACGTGGCCAAACTATAAATTATTATCTGATGCAAATAGGTAAAATAATTCTACGTCGAATAAATACCCCACCTACTTGATAGATAAAACTATTGCTGATACAATTGGCACTTTTTGGTAAAAATAAATTAAGTAAATTTAAGGTAATGGATAAAAAAACTTAGCTACTGGTCTTCCAGAGGCCGCTGGTAAAACCGCTATGGAATAGAGGCTGAAACAGGTGGTTCTGGTTGCTCAAATTGGGTACACGTCTGTCTGTACACTCAGCGGTAAACTGCTGCCCAAACTTTTTCTATGTCATAGATTGAAAGCACTGAAAATTTTGATAATCAAAAAAAAGCTCAAATAATAACATTTCCAATATAAATTATATTCCAATTATTTATAATATAGCTCCAAATAAAATTGGTAATTATTTCGTGTATTTTATATCACTTCATTTAAAAAAAACAGACTTTCACTAAGAAACTCGTGTCACATTAACCAAATTTTTTTGTCGAATCACCTGACAATTTCAATTCCAAACAAAATCCAAAAATCAAGCAAATTTTGAAATATATTGAATTAAAAAGAAAACTAGACCGGAAAGAATAAGAGAATATAAAAAAGATCGCAAGCAGAAATGCTACAACATGTACTGTCTGTTCGTGAGAGTAGCTCAAACACTCTTATATTTTGTCCATAATTTTTACCAAAGCTCGCCTTTTTATTCATGATAATTGCCATTACAAAGGCTGACTTGCTAGTATTAGTATTTACATGTAATCTTTATGTTACCTTTTATTATAAAATTGGGTAAAAAGGCAGCTGAGAGCATTTATAAAATTGTGCCAGTTTTTATACTTTTATAATCATAGTATGTAAGAATTATCTCATTAACTGTTAGATTTGTATGAATTTATTTTGTTGAAGTTCTGGCTTATCTTAAAATGTAATTTGTAAATTATTAAGCATTTATGTGCTTTTGCATTTAATATTTATAATGGATCTGAAGTATTAAACTATTATTTACTTTCTTGCCATTTCAGTTTGATAAATGTTTCAATGTGCCATTGAAAAATTACGTTTTTATTTTTGATCCTATAAGAAGAATTACACACTTCTTTAGCTAAAATTTTGAACTCCTTAGAATGTTGCTATAGAAAAAGAGTTAAGATCTTTTTTGGGAACCAAAAAGCTAGTTTTGGAGATTATGACATCAGTCGAAGGGTATAAATAGGTCTTGAGTTTTGGAATCATGCATAGAAACCATTAGTTTGAATCTATGGTCAGTATTTACCCAAACTCATTTTACAAAAACTTCACTCGACCTTTGAACAGCAACCGCACCTGCACGCAATAAATCACAATACGATTCTGACACACCGGATGTCTCGATTAACCCCCGATTCGATGCAGGTGCAGATGACATCATGCATGCGACGACCTGATTTTTTTTTTGTTTTTAGTCACGTAGACACTTGATACAACTGAAATCTAGATTTATGGACCGCATTATAAAAATATAGACATAACCAATAATTTTAGTTAATTTATTACGCAGATTACTATTAAGAAGGATGCTAAATAGCAGTGGTGCTCAATTTTCATAAGAATTTCTTCTATGTTAAGTACTATAACTACAAAATATGAAGTAGTTGATTATACTAATATCGGTTTTTAGTTTTTATATTGTTCTAAATTCAATGAATCAAAAATTCGCTAAAATGTTATAATTTGGGTTAGAGTTGGAGTCATGAATGAAAGATGATGCAATACTACTACACACTACGAGGTAGAATTGTTTTGGCCTTGAGAGTAAAATGCCGTTTGGGCGCTTCATTGACTAAATTTGGACGGAGATTTGTTACTATGTGCGTCCGTTACGTTATAAAAACAGTAGTGCTTAGATTTTGAAAGAATTCTTCCTATATGTAAAGTACTGTTACTGCCATGAGAAGTAGTTGGGATGCAGTATACTCGCATCGACTCCGTTTACGTGTGCAAAATACAAAAAATAGTGTTCAATTGTCAGGTTATGAGGAAAAATTTATAACTATCGAAAGTAACAAACTTTCAAAATTGTAACGGAATGAACACTGCATATTCTAGTTATTTTTGGAAGATATTTGTTGTATCTTCAATTAATGGTTTGAAGTTTTTCAAGACAATTGTAATAAAGTTAGTTGTTATTCAATGAAACCACTTCGACTCAGGATAAGAAAAGAAAAATGTACAAATTTTAAGGGCTAATACTTCAAAATTTTCTACAGTAAGGAATTATTCTTTGAAGGGTTTAAATATTTGTATTCAAAGTTAAGGAATTGTAATAAAATTGATTTTTTGAGGTATATTATTAGAGAAATTAAAAAATGCTTATAAAAAAAGAAATTAAAAAATGCTTTTTCTCAGCTTTTACCGTTTACAATACTTATATATACACGACAGAATGATGAGTCAGTACTTGTCTCGGATAGCTTAATTGGTAAGAGCCCTTGGCGCGGAACCGAGAGATCTGGGTTCGATTCCCAGTCCGAGCTATCCGAATTTCTGTTGCGGAAAAATTCCCACTGAGTTGGTCTCCCCTTTCCCTTACCATTTCTTTCCCAATTTCCTTAAATTTGCTTTAATACTGATCAGTTTCGTTAATTAATCATTAATACTGTTAATTGTGCCACTTGCTGCCGTAAAACTATCAAATAGCTGCTTGTCTTCAGAAGCATGTTCAAAACTTCGTATGATGCCGTGCTAGAAAGCCTCTTCACAATGGCAAGAATTTAATGATGTCACTGCTTACTGCTTGTTGACTGTTCTTCTGTATAGTTCGTAGGAGATGGCATGGAATTTTCCACGACCGATGAAACAGCGTATAAGTAGATGAAATTTTGATTTTGTACTTCTAGTTTTGATTTACATGGAACCTGGAACAAAAAAAATTCAACTTAGTCAAATTTTTGACTGTATCAACTAAAATTAAGGGACACAAAGACTATTATTATTTAGATCACATCATTTACACTTAAAATAATGCTGTATTTTAGTAAATTACTTCAATAGTCGCTCAATTTAGTTCGGCTAACATTCACTAGGCAATAGAATGAACTTGGTGTGTGACGATATTGATTAATAACCTCACCGACGCTGACTCTATTTGCTCGATTTATCACTTTACCATTGATTTTTGACCATAATCTCAAAATGTTAGCTTAACATAAATAAACCCAAAATAGTAGCACTTTCAAAAGACTGATGCATGATGTTATTATTAACCTTTTTCCGACCCAGAGTATCAGTGAGTAGGTGTGAGTCATGTGGGGCTAGAGCCAATCAAAAGTCCTATGTAAGGCAGTACGCGTGAGAATCTAGTTGTATTAGTGCCCTTTCTACCATTTTTCTTGCCCCCTCTATAGGAAAACGACTATAATTATCTCACTATTAAAACAAGACGGACGATTCAAATTTAGATTAGAGCTTCAAGGTCGATCGGGAAAGGGTTAAATCTTACTCTAATTAACTAATCGATATCTTTATAATGAGATAATCACTTTTTCCAAACGTATTCTAACCCTACTTTCAAAATAACTAAGAAATACAACGTACCTTTCATTTTCAAAAGTATCGGACGGTAGATCTCACTCTTTCCAATTCACGTTGAGCAGTAGATAAATCAGCCCTGACTCGAGTTAAGTCTGTCTGAAGGTCGGTGAGTTTCCTTTCCAGCGATCTGATCGTCTCTTCTAATCTCCTGACTGACTCCCGAGCCGAAGATTGAGCGGAAAACATTTTCTTTTTACGGAAACGTAATTACACGTCGTTTCAAGTAGTTCACCCGAGAGCAACTGAAAAAAATCCACCTGTGGGAGACGTTTTATTCCTAATCAGATGTTTCCCTCTCTGTCTTTTCTTTATGTCTCTTTCCATTATGTAGAATGTTCCTTTTTGGCTAGGGATGTGCAATATTCGAAGTATCGATACCTTGTATCATATATCTATCAAAAAAGTGTTAGTACCAAAAATATCGAGTCTCCTTTTTTTTAACGGCGTTTGGAATTAGCGAGAAGTTGCAGAGATGGCCGGCAGGGTGAACCATCCTACGACATTTTTGATGTGAAATTTGAACCATCTTCATAGATTATCAATACTTCAGACCATGGATACTTATTACATAATTAACTCGCGTAATGGCGTCGTTATCGACATCTCTTTCACACGGTAGCGAGATTATGGAATGTGAGTCGTTTACCTTCCGCGGTTCATGTGACCCATATTCCGATGCGTTATGATGTCATCTCTAAAACTAATATAATGGAATATTACCTAGGTAACTTTTGAACTTGTAATAGTATACTTCAGTATTGAAATTTTTCATGACCATATTTCTGCTACGAATAATTTTGTGTACTTTGTCTTAGGTCCACAATTACTAATTGGTAAATTACTGTACGCCATAACTGATTTTTGAAATTTTAGTTTGCATATCAAAACATCAAAACTAAGATAATTTGTGGATGTAGGGCTGAGAAGATAAAAACAAACTTAATTATACTTAAGTACATCAGTAAATTTTGTCTGATAAGAAGAAAACATCAAATTTGTGCACATGATTGCTATTACATTGGCGTTAGGCAACTTGCTTGGACATTCCAGTGTAAAAAACGAAATAATGATTAATTAAAGTAAAAATGATTAACTAGTGACGTTAAAAATAATTTGTGTTCTGATGTTTCATGAAAAACAAATTATTCATGTAATACCTAAAGTATAATGACCAATACTTTGGTTAAAAATGTTTATTGCTTTATTTTCCCTATTACAGTTTGATATTTATTCATTGTGAGTTCATTTCTGTACACTATGCATCATAATCTAATTAACAAATACATTATTCACTTAAGCTGGGTTTAAAAAATTGCTTAAATATCTACAAAAATGGTTAAGACACTTGAAAACCCAAAATTTCACTTATGCATAGACCACTAATTTAACTTGAACGAAAACACTTTCTTGGGAGCTCAAAAACTTTACAGTAATCTCATTTTCGATTTCCAAAAATCATCGATCACTGATACTGATCTTGTTTCAATTAATTTCTTCATCCTTAACACTGCAGGCTTCTTCATAATTGTCATTGAACTACCAATTAGTGTTCTAGAAGCAATCAATTCAAACTCTGTGTAGTCGCTCTCCGATAATTTTTGTTTGTTGACAACAAATTTTCCGAGCCCAAGCTCGGACAATTTAACTGCGTTGAAGTTCAGATGCTGCCACCTGTTATTTTTACTTTTCTGGTAAAAAATATCTGATGAGTTATCCCAAATCAGGACCCAATTTTCAGACTTGCCCAAAATGACAAACTTGTTATCGATTTTGAAGTTTTCAATGAACCTCTCGGAGGCTTCTCGTTTAATTGTCACTGTTTTGGAGTGACGTACCTTGTTGAAGTTTACTGTTTTCAGATTTTCTGGCTGCGAGGTTTCCATGGTGTCTTCGAAGCAGAAACTGTTGCTGTTTTCTATGTCGAATGCTGAAGACTTGAAAAGAACCGATCGCTAGTGTAGGAACTGCTTTGACCGACTGTATGATAATGAACCAAAAAAGCTCCACCCCTCATTTTATAGGCCAGTCACTGGTCTATCCAGATCATTCCAAAATCATAAAAATCTACTGAGTGAAATATGAAAGCTGGTTTGGATCGACAATGTGCCTGTTGTTGAACAGTTATTTAATAAATTAAATGAATTTTGTTCATGTTCTAAACGTGTTATTTATATTTCAGACAGACTTTAAGCTCTCACTTCTATAAAATTTGACAAAGAAATTATCAAGGGTTTGACCGAATGAAAATTAATATTAAAATATTTTCTACGTATAACAATATTAGACACCTTTACCTTATTTTCTTAATCCAATAGAGAAATAACTAGTTTTACGATCCTTTTTTACTATGACAAATTGTTTCTCTTGTTGTGACTTTTACGACTCAATTTTTCATTTTACAAACAAGATACGTTTTTCATTGCGACTATTCAACCACAATTGCGGTTCGTTTACGTCAAACTGGAACATGTTTATGCCAACAGTAAAGTATTTTTATATTATATTATTCAATTTCATGTGATTAAATCATCAGCGATGCATCATAAGGATAATAGGATCATATAAATAAGGGATTGTAAAGCATAGTATTTCAGTTATTTCTGTGTACTTGAATCGACGAGCTCTGTGCTAATTAATCGAAATGTGGAATTCAAAATCAAAATCATTGTCCCCAAAAGACTTTCTCAAGAGGATGAATAAATCTTATTTCATCGAACATCTCTTCAAAGAGCATAATAAAGTTTTGAAGACTAAAGTACCATCAAGACTCAAGGCGTACACTTTTGCTGGACCCGAGAACAGGCTTTTGTTCAAGAGTAACCGTGTGAATCTTCTTGGAGAAGAGTCAGGTATCATTAATGCCAGTTTCATCGAAGGATACGAGCAACCCAACGCGTACATCGCCACCGAAACGCCGCAGTCTGCAAAAGGAGCCCAGGCCTTGTGGAAAGCAGTGTTGGAGAATCAAACGAATACTATAGTGATGCTCAACAAACCTGAGGAAAACGAAAGAGGATATCTCTACTGGCACCCTCAGGCTGGAAAATCGCTTCGATTTGGAAGTATCACAGTGGGCACCATCAAAAGTTGGATGGTTCAACCATCTCTTAAAATTACAAAGCTTGTGGTGGTTAGCGGAGAGAAAGATTCATTCTCTGTTTATCATTTTTCGTATTCCAACTGGGAAAATCGCTATATCTTGCCATCTGCAAGTGATTTTATAAAGCTGCTGTTTGAAGTTAGAAAACACAAGGACAATACAATACATTGTGATGGATGTCATTGGGATTGTAAGCCTGTTTTGGTGCACTGCAGTAATGGGTTAGATCGAACGATGGTCTACTGTGAAATTGATATCTCTCTTTCAAAATATTTGCGAAAAAAGAAAATAAATATATTTTCAACTGTTGCGAAATTAAGACAGCAAAGATATAAATGCTTGTCCGAAACGCTTCATTATTATTTTTGCTACTATGCTTTTTATGAGTATTTCCTTAATGGATCATCAGTATTGTAATTAACTTAAGGTTAAAATGGATCTCTATGAAATGTTAATGTATTTCATTACAGTTTGTATAAATGTGTACCAAATGTTTAGTTATTAATGAATTAGGCTAAGATTTATGTAAAATTGAAGTATTTTTGTATTGTGAACAGTCATTAAGATTAATAATTGTGTGTACAACGTATCAAAATTTTTTAAAACTTTTAATAGACTTAAGGATGTAATCAGTAACTTTCGTTGTTATTTTTCATTACAAATCTGAGAAATCATGAAGGGGAGAAATAAAAGAAACGATAATCGATCCTTAAATTAGATCAGATTTAATCAGTTTACGGTAAATATTAAATCTAATCTAGGATTTGATGGTTGCTGTAGAATACCGTAAGTAGATTTTTCAACTCAAAACATCAGAACAAATACAAACTGCAGTTGTTAGATGAAAATGTGATGGAGATTCCAATGATCTGATTGTTATCAGTGAAAATAGATTATCAGGTTGAAGTTTTGCAGATATTACTTCGCGCTAATGTCTATACAATGTTCATCGCGCGGGATTATTCCGTCGCATGAGTCACTATTGGATAAGAACTTTTAATACGTTCCAAGCATATAATATTATGTTCCACAGCATTAGTAAGATATCAATCTATTCAGAGAGACGTTTACGGGCGTTTTCATATCGTAAAACATAAACTCATAAATAGCACAAAAAAGCAGAGTATTTTTATATGAAAGTTTCAGTGGATACAACCCAAAATTTCACGCTAACTCCCACAATTTTGTATATTAAAAGTTTCAAAGACAGTTGCTCATATACATATGACGTAATTAACCACAATATGCCATAAAATAAAAATAATTGACACATTTACAATTTTTTGACTATATTTGGTAATGAAATTCTGTATAGTTTTCCTGTTTTTGTGACTCTTGTCAAATGCCTATACCATCATTATAAATCATAAATCATTTTACTAATATTTACTCTTACAACTCAAAAAAGTGATGCATTCCTTGAAAAAACAAAATGATTAGAAATGATTTAACTCCAATAACCAGCAGTACTTGAAATGATTTGAAATGTTGAAAATTGAATTGTTTTAAATCATTGTTAGCCCTTTGAATCATTTTATTTAAACAGGATTGATTGTTATATTTCAGCTGTCACCGTATGGTAGAAATTTGTTCAAAAATTTTTTCTTTTTTCAAAAAGCTATAGACTTCACATTTCATTCGTATGATATTCGCTTTTTACACGCTCGTAGTAAACATTTCGTTCACCTAGAAGGTTCACTTTCATTATAATTATAATGGTAAATTGAAACGTCACATAATGAGAATCATCAATTTGTTGTGAGGTCATCGATTTGGCTGCTGATTTTCTGCCAAGTCCACTAACTTTCTAGATCAAAGTGTTTCCTGTTTACGCGCTCGTAAGCGAACCTCATCGTCGCCGCCTTAGAGCCCAAGAAAACCAGGTCAAATTTGTCTATGGTCAAATTTAGAATGAGTATTAAAACAACACAACTGCAGTCAAATCAGTACAAAAAAACGATCGTCAAAATGCCGTTGATTGTTAAAACAACATAACTTTTTCAAATATGTTGTTTTGACACTCAAATTGGCAACACCGTCACTTCGCGCCTTTACTCTTTCTTTGCTTTGGTTTGTTTGTCAGTGCCACTGTCAGTTGTTTCTAGTGGTTTTTTCGCTCGTGGTAGATAAAATCTGTAAACGGAATTAAAACTTGAATAATATTGAATAATATTACGGCAGCACCCAAAAAGCGAAATAAAAATGAACATTCATATAAACACAATATTATTAAAAAGGCCCGAGTATCTGGTGAGGCATACGTTGCTCATAATGGCAGACAAGTTCCAAGGGTATCATATGGATCTGATTGCAGGTACGTTATATTACTACATTTAATATGCTCAGTACAATATTAAATTATTTCATTGCATTATTTTTGTTGGAAGGCGTAAGATCACATTTGCTTGTTACAGGTGCAAACGAAAGTGCTATTCAAATTTAGAAGAATTTGAAAGTTTTGATATATTTACTCAGTTTCACGACTTATCTACGAAAAATGAACAATATATATTTTTACAGCAGAATATTCTTCAGGTCAATGTCGCAAGAAGGCAGAAAAATGATAATTTGTCAGTTTCAAAGAAGAAACCTCGAACTGCAACTTTCAAAGATTTTGTAAGTACAGCTAAACACGGAAAAGTAGAAATATGTAAAGAAGCATTTTTGAGTTTGTATGGAGTTACTTTGGAAAGAATAAGAAGATTGTGTAATCTATTAAAGCAGAAAAAGTTGCCTAGGGATCAAAGAGGAAAACATCCATGTAAGCATGCAATTTCAGGGGAAATTTGTAAACAAATAGAAAATCATATAAAAAGTTTTCCATTAAAAATAACTCATTATGGTTCGAAACAAGTACGTTACTTACATGAGAGATTGGATGTGAAGCAAATGCATCAACTTTTTAAAAGTAAGTTTCCTGGCACAAAAGTAAAATATGAATTCTATTTGAAAATTTTTAAAGAAAGATTTAATCTCAGATTTGGCCGGCCACAAGTTGATACGTGTTGTACATGTGAATCTCTATGTTAGATTGAAGTCTTTATTTTTAAATGACAATGCAAAAAAAGTTGCTGCCACTGAACTAATGCTCCACAAGAGACGCAGTAAAAAATTCTATCATAAACTGCGCGACGCAAAAGAGATTTGTACTCCTGAGGATAGTAAATATAACAATAGTACTATGGGAATTGCTTTTGATTATATGATGAACCTACAGTTGCCTGAGATACCCATACAAGAGACTTTCTACCTGAGACAGTTGACTGTCAATGTGTTTTGTATAACAAACCTCAAAACTAACTTTTCAAAGTTCTACGTGTATCATGAGGGCATTGCAGGCAAAGGTCCTAATGAAGTTACCTCATTTATAGATGATTTTATAAAATCTGAAATTCCACCTAATATAAAACATCTTTTATTGTTTAGTGACAGTTGTGGAGGGCAGAACAAAAATCATACATTACTAAGGTATTTATCTGCTCTGGTGGAATTGAAAAAATTTGAAACAATCGAACAGTTCTACCCAGTCCGGGGCCACTCATTTTTACCATGCGACCGAGCTTTTGGTTGTATCAAGAAGAAATAAAAAAAGTAGATAGGATCTATTCATTGAGGCAAATCATGAAAATTATTATTAGTAGCTCTCCATCAAAATTTCTTGTCCATCTTGTACAACCAAGTGACATAATCAACTTTAAAATATGGTGGAAGACATGGTTTAAAAAATCTTGTTTGTCAGATTGTTCTAATGGGAGAAATGTGCCCAAAACTCAAAAGATAATTTTTTTAATCTCAAAGTATTCTCATTTCATCCACACTGCAGATAATCCTGGAAAAATTAAAGCATTGGGATATATTGACAATACAATGAATGCTTTAAACTTCCATTTGAGAATGTCCAAAAAAAGTTGTTTGCCTAAACAGCTCACCCTTCCCATCAACCTTGCTTATTAAACAAAAAAGCCAATAAACTTTAAAAAAATTAAGGATATAAGAAAATTAATACCCTATGTTCCTATAAAGTACAAAGAATTTTATGAAGATCTCCTACAATGGCCCACTACTAATTTAGAATGTACAAATGACATGGAAAGTGATTGCGAGTAACTGTTAGTGTGTTTATGTGCAGAATTTAAAGGTATTTCAATAAAATTGTTAAGTAATCTGCTGTGTTTCATTAACTTTTCTTGATTTAACTGCCTTGATTTATTCCAATTGTGTGTTAAAACAACACATGTAACACGTTGATTGTAAAAACAACACAAGTGAAAAAAAAAACTGTTTAAAATAGAATACTAAACAAATTTAAAAATTTAAAAAGGTAAGCTATGGCTAGGTATATAAAAGAACTATAACAAATAGCAATTATAAACATTTATATACAGTATATATTTAAATAAATAGATTTTAGTCTCTCCTTAAAAATTTACTCAAAGTTACTTGTGGGGTTTTAACAATCACCGATTCACCTCACACTCCGCAAAATTTTGAATGCCGGTCGCTACGTGCGTAATTACGTGATCAAACGAGACCTCCACTTCGAGCCACTAGACGACTTCATCACCCGGCTGGCGAGGGGTATGTTCGATCAGGCGGACAACTCCACGCACGAACATCTGCACGGAATCGTGCCTCTCCACGCCAGGCCCCCCGATCGACGCAGCAGAGCTCTCCCCCGAGAGCTAATTCCTCCACCCGCTGATGAAGCCCACCCCAACTAGACGCCACTCTACCTCGCTCGAAATTCCCTAGGGTTGAGGGTGCGGGGTAGCGTCACCACCGAACTTGACAACCCCGATTATGACACCGTGCTGCCTCGCTCTCCCCTAGGGTTGAGAGCACGAGGCAGCCGCACCGCTGGACACACTACAACCCCCCCGCTTGACCTCCCACCCGGTTGAGGCCGCGGGGGCTGCTGTTCTTACCACCCGTAGATCCCTCCACTGAAGATCAAGGCGGGCGAGGTGGAGCTGGGCAGCTTGTCTCTTAGCCCTGTGGCGGGACGACTGCAAGGCTCCACCAGGCTTCCACTCGCCCCATATTGCTTCCCATGGCGGCGACCAGACCGCGAACGCGGTGGTGGGCCATAGGAAGCTGAATAGGGGAGAGGGATGCATTACGATCGCGTCCCTCCCCCCTCGATGGAAAAAAAAGGGGGATGCTTGTCCTCACAGCGGGCAGAAAAATACTCAGCCCGCACAATCAAATTGACCCCACTCATTCCTCTCCTACCGCTTTCTGGTTTTGCCCAGAATTGGCCATTCGGCCATCACCTGTGGCAAAAAAGATAAGTTGCCCCCTTCCTAGCTATTCCTCGAAATTCCAACTCGGTCATGTAACTGTAGCGGGCCGAAGACTGCTGCCATTTGCATGACTGATGAATGGGTCACTCTCACACGTTACGCATTGTGTTTCAACCACAAGGCCGGGTAAGAGGGCCCAGTGACAGACTTGCACGACTGACAGTGGATGGGTGGGAACTGTCGGCGTGGCCATTGTATGGTAGCGTCGCCTTTTCCCACCCGCTCGCGTCCCCCAAAATGCTCCCTACGATAGCCGAAGGTGTGCTCCTGCCTTTCCTGTCAGAGGGAGCAGAATAGTCCCCTCAATAGTCCCGAGGCAGTCCCTAAGACCGGCCTATTTTAATAGGCCACGATTGATTTTCGCCGGCATGGGGTTCGCCCCGAAAAGGCTTCCCCGTACGCCCACAAGGATGTACGAGATGAAATCTCGATTACGGGGGAGAAGCGAGTTAGCCGTTGTACAGTAAAGGAAGAGAAGTTTGGCCGATGGGGGACATTGGTTGCTTGGCAGTTGAGGAGAGTGGTCGTTCCCTTGGAAAGTGTAGTTTGCGGAAGTTTCATTGGATTGTACAATCAACAATTGGATTGTACATTGCCATGAGGTTGAAATATGCGTTTGGAGGTTGGCTGGCGTTTCCTTTGGACTGATCAACGCTTAGGTATTTGGACAGAACAACGCTTACAATTGTTTCTTGTGATGCGAGGTATGGGACGGCTGTTAGGGGAGTAGGGAGGCCGTTCGGGCGTGTTGCCCATATTTTTCTAATGATGAGTCCAACCTCTGAAAGTGTTCCTGAGTTTTATTGGTCATATACGTTAGCGACGCTTACACAAGTATCAAAAAATTGCGTCATACTAACTTAAGAAATCAAGCGCCACACGTAAACAATCTTGTTTTTGTTTGAATTCGGTGTCTTTCTCCTGTTGTTTTTTTTTAAACTTTGAAATCATGCAAAACAACATCTTCCGCTCTTCGCTTTTAATAGTTTTATTGGGTATTTCTTCGAAATCGCGTTCTTCGCCTGATTCGCGTGGTCGTTTTCATTTCTTAAGATATGGTGTAATATGATAGAGTCTGTTCAGTAAGAAAACCGTCGTGAGAATTCAGGGCGCCACTGTATTTATTTGCCGATTTTGTTATGTAGACAACACTTGGTACGTCATTATAGCGCGGACAAATCATCTTGATATTTTGTAACGATATTCGAAGTCACACACTCAAAAGCCCACAGCAAGGTTTTCCCTTTTGTCGTGGGTCCCTCGGGACACATACAAATAGACGGACTCAAACATCCACGTCCCGAGAACAAACACCTGTTTTTTACACAAATGTTTGCCCGGCTGGGTACCGAACCCAGAACCCGCCGAACAAGAAGCAAGTTAAAGTTTAACCATATAAAGTTTATATTTTTAGTGGATAAATTACCATACCCCTAAACAATTGCTGATATAAATTGCAAACTATTCACAAACACTCCTTACTTTAAAGTTGTCAAATGCCAGTCGTACTGTAGCCGTTTTGCCATTTGGTAGTGTTACTTTGGCGATGTTTGTGCATGAGTTATTAATTCCCGTTCGCATGGACATCGATCTCACTTTTTTCCATTCCTTTATATTTATTCACCTAAAATACAACAAGCTTGGTTATGGAAAAACTAACGTAAAAAAAAGGTGGCTCACCTAACAAAAAATACTATTAAAAATTACTGGAGTTATTTTTTATATCAAAAACCTCCGTTTCCTCAGCTCTCGTCACGGCGAAATTCAAGTTTCCATCACGAGTTACTGCGACGTATAATAATTTTACTGCAAATACTCATAGTGAGCTTGTTGATTTTCAACGTTTGATGATAAAAATTAATAAATCTTTTAAATAAATTTGGTTAACCGTGATGAAAGACGTCACGGAAAAATAAATATTGACATGGTTTTTGTGAAAAATAAAAATGGGGAAAATAAAAATATTTTATTTTTCTGGGTACTATTTACGTTCATATGCCTTCTAACATAGCGCTCAAACGTTACCTGCCGTACTGAAATTTTCTTGTTTTGAACATTTCCAAGACAATAGATTACTGCGCTCACACTTAAACTCATCAAACCGTTTGGGAACAGTAGTAAGAGAATATTGTTTATAAATAAATGTCAATCGAATTCTATCATAGCTTTGTTGGCGTGTTGCAAGGCTTTAAAAATATGTAGTGTATCAGATTAGGTCAACAAATATTTATTTGTTCGAGTTCTTTGATTTCAATCATTTAAATTTGTAGATACGATTTATTCATTTTATTTATTCTTCCTGATCAGAACCATAGTCAAACTCCGATTCTAAATATTCAACGCCAGACATAGTTGAACCACTTTTGGAATTGACAGACATATCCAAAGAATCATCTTCTTCCGAACTTGAACTGCTTGAATCGGTTACGTGGATAATAAATTCTTTCTCGTTTTTAATTAAGCGGTCTTCATCCCAATATTTTTGTTCTACATGCAGCACATAATCACATTCTTTTCGCCAATGTTCTGCAGTAACATTTTCAAAGCATTCATGTATAATTGGTAATAAGTTTTTAGCTAAAATGTTGATGTTTTTTGATGCAACTTGTCTTTTAACAAGGCTCCAGATCATTTCTATTGCATTAAGGTCACAATGATAAGGGGGCAATCTGATGAGAGTATGACCATTTTCTTCAATTATTTGATCGAATACATATAGTGGTTCCCCTTTATTTATTTTTACTAAGTCTAAAAGTTCTACTTTAAGAGCGTCAGCAGGATACTCTACTCCATTAGACTCCAACCATTTTTTTAAAGTATCTTTCTTATCCTTGCTAGTTGGGGGCTTATTAATGCGTGCGCAATGATACGATGCATTGTCTAATACAATGACAGACGGTGTAGACAAGTTTGGCAACAGTTTTTCTTTTAGCCACTTAGTGAAATTGTTTTGATTCATGTCATGGTGGTAATCCGCTGAAATACTTTTAATTTTATAAACCAGCAAACAGTTTTCGACAAATCCATCCCTGCTGCCTGCGTGAACTACAATGTATCTTTGACCAAGGGAAATCGGTTTCGAAACACCAGGTTCATCAGGACCTTGCCAACACTTATTGACTTCGTGTGACGTATAGACATAGACATATACTTTATTGCACACCATAGATAACACAAAAACATTACAATAACAGGACAAGGACAGAAAACAGAAATGTACAAAAAGGCGGCCTTATTGCTAAGGAAGCAATCTCTTCCAGGCAACCTTTGGGTAGGAAAATAATGGAAAAAATATAAAGCAGAGCGGGTGGTGGCTAACAATTAAAAACAAAATAAAATAATAAAATATATTTATATTATATTACATAAACTACAGCTCTAATATTTAAGTACATAAAAGTAAAATTAAACTAAATACATAAATAATATTATATATACTAATACATACAATATAATATTACTATATGTAAGAAAGAGACGTATGATAACAGAAAGGGTTCATTGGGTACAGGAAACGGAGTTGAAGAAATGGGCTTTGACTCGTAACTTA
This sequence comes from Aproaerema taeniolella, assembly GCA_949987775.1. NCBI lineage: Eukaryota > Metazoa > Arthropoda > Insecta > Lepidoptera > Gelechiidae > Aproaerema > Aproaerema taeniolella. The sequence goes on from OX465244.1 coordinate 10,002,611, forward strand.
AAGGATTCTAAGGAAGGAGATCGTCTTATGGATTCAGGAAGATTATTCCAGAGACGGATAAACTGGACCGAGAAGGATTGAGAGAGGAAGTTAGTAGTGTGAGGAGGAATATTTAATGAAAGATTATAGCAAGAGCGGAGATTTTTGTTTAGAGTAGCTGAACGGAAGGTGAAGAAGTTTTTGAGATAGGCGGGAGCATTAGGATTGGACAGGATAGTGTACAAGTGCGAAAGGATGTGACAGTCCCTCCGAAGGCGAATTGGCAGCCATTGAAGACGGGAACAGTAGTCGGACACGTGATCAAATTTCTGCAGACCAAAAATAAAACGGATGCAAAGATTTTGCAAACGTTCTAATTTATTCATAAGCTCAACCGTTATATCAGGGTAACAAACATCGGCATAGTCTAATATTGGCAATATAGCCCGGGCCCTAAGGGTAAGCGGTTCAAGGAAACTATTCCACTTCGTGAGTATTTTATGAAACTTTGCACAGATGATCATTAGGTAAAACCAAGTTGTTTTAGCCCGGTTACCCTCCGGTACCGCCCCCCTAGGGGGAGGGGGGGTTGCTCGAAGAGCGCCTTCGCCGAGAGTTGGAAAAAAAAATCTACAAAATCCAAATAAGCTACTATGGCAATATTAGTATCGTTTTCGTATAAATCAATAACGAGAAATTCATTTCTGGTATTTATTTTACACATATGTGTAATGTTTTTTTAAATAATCGCAAAAATATAAAATTATAATCACAAAAAAAAACGTTTCGCAGCCTATATTTTTTTATTTAAGAGACATATAAGTGTTAAAAAAATACCAAAATGTAGCCTGTTTAATGTTAATTTATAAAAAACATAATTTAAGTAGGGGTTTGATATAGAATTATGACATGAAAAAATGTAGAACCCGACGCGGCGGACGGATTATTTGAGAGAAGGAAACTTTTTATATTTGAATCATATAATAATTTTATGATCTGGTGCTTTTTATGATACCGAAGAGTTTATTTGCTTTTAATATATTTTTTAATTTTGATAATTTGTGTTTTTTTTTTAATTTCAGTGGGTAAAGAAATACGATTTTTAAAGATTTCCACGCAAAATTAAAAATATTGAAGCTGTAAGTTTAAAATTTTGCATAGATGATCTCCAGATATTTTGAAAACTTACATAAATGTCGTGTGGTAACACAGAGTTCCCATGGGAAAGAATTATAGGGCGTCCATTTAATTGATATGTGCATTTGGTGTTTCAGTCGCAGCCCTCTATCTTTCAAACTATTATAGACAGCGTGTCCAAATTTTCAGGAAATACGTATTTTGATAGTAACTATCGTAAAATATAATAAATAAAATTAAAAACCTAAACTACAGTGGGGTTCCCAAATGACAAACGTCTAAAATATCGTACTTTTGAAAAAAATAATTGTTACTGATCTATTTAAAAAAACCATACAACATATATCCTTCAAAATTAGTACACATTGAAACATACCTTACATTATTTAAAAATATATTAAAACTGGCCAGATATGAGCCAAACTCAAGCAATAAAATTTTAAATCAATGTAAATAAAAACAGTTTTTTTCAAGGGTTTTTGGTTATTTACTATGGAATTGGCGTTTATAGTATGATGTGAGGCAAAAATGTTTAATAAAACGAAGACACATACATCAAAGGCACGGATATTAAAGTTTCCGAGTCATAATATAAATAATAACAGTAATTCCATGAAAAATAACCAGGTAAATGTCACAAATGCAGTTCGAGTGAGAGTTTGTTTAAATATAAACAAATAAGATTGCCCTAATCTAGATTATATTTTACAACAGTTACTATAAAAATACGTATTTCCTGCTGTCTATAATAGTTTGAAAGATAGAGGGCTGCGACTGAAACACCAAACGTACATATTTCAGCGATAAATTTACGGTGGTGGTATCGCCGAAACACAAAATAAATAAAGTAGACGAAATTTATAGGAAATAGGAGTTTAATTAAATTTAAAACATACAAAAAATTCGACTCGTGACCAAAATTTAAAGAAAGAAAATTGCACAATTAAAATTTAAAAAGAAAACTATAACTTAACAGAAAGATTGACGGCGAGAAAGATTGTTATTTAAACGGCTAATAACATATGGAAAATTTTGTTTAGGAAAGACGTGCTGGTAAATTTAGAACAGAAATAATATCATACATAAAATTGAAACATGTGGCCTAACTATAATAAATTGTTATCTGAAGCAAATAGGAAGATAATATTAAATTCGTTAAAGAATAAAAATCCACCTATTTGACAGATAAATCTATTACGGACACAATTGGCTATTTGTTAAAAATAAATAAATTTAGGGAATGGTACTAATGGGCTCAGCTATAGGTCTTCTTGGGGCCGCAGGTATATCCACTATGAAATTGTGGTTGGAACTGGTTAGGGGCTCTTGGAACCAGGGAATTCGTCTAATGGACGTCGCAAAGAAGTAGTGCTGCCCAGCCTTTCATTAGGTCATACTTAAAACACTGAAACTACAAAAATTCCAAATTGGACTAGGATACCTAAAAGGCCACTATACCCGAAAGTGCACCAAAAGGAAGAAAAATTAAAATATATGAGTATTTTAGAATAGTAAGGATGTCAAGCTAGTGTAACCTATACAAGAAGGATATTCTCCCCTTGCAGGTCGTGAAGTAATCCCCCCAGGTCAAATGATAACCAGATTTGATTTAAACCATAAGACCCAGGATTCTCGTAACTGTTGCAAGAACAGCCTGATAGAGTATTTGTCTGAGCGTGAAGTAGATGTTGTAAGAAGTGTACTGTATAGCGTAGGTAAGGTAGAGTAGGCGTGTGAGAACAAAAAGAAAAGGAAAAGTGAAAAACTTACATTTTGATAATAAAGTAGGTAAACTTCCAATATTATACCGGATTAATATTTCATATGCTTTTATATAAAAACGTCGTACGTTGTTAGTAGGATAATAACATCATTTCAATAAAAAAAACAGATTAATACACTAGGAAACTCGTCCAATTTTACCAAAAATTTTTTGTCGAATGAAAATGACAACTTCAATCCCAAACAAAATGCAAAAATGGAGCAAGTTCTAAAATTTTGAAATCTATTGAATTAAAAATAAAATTAGACCGGAAAGAATTAGAGAACATAAAAAAGATCGCCAGCAGAAATGCTGCAATATCAACTAGCGGACGCCCTACAATTCGTTCCCATGGGAACTCCGTGTAACCTCATTTAGGTAAGTTTTCACAATATCTGAACATCATTTATGCAAAATTTCAAACTTACAGCACCAATAGTTTAGATTTTGTATGGAAATCTTTGAAAATCGTATATTTTTACCTACCGAAAAAATCTTCTTTTGTATGGGAATTCCTCAATACCAGATAAAAATCAGATCGGCAAAATTAGTGGGTTAAACTTTTTTATTACCTCCAACAATGTAAGTAATAAAAAATGTTTCACGAAAACCCTTTCAGTGGAAAGAACCGGGTTCCAAAGCTTTGACACTTTTTGGTCTTACGGAACTCCACTGCTGGTCTTTGGCATTAGAAAAACCCAAAAAAATAAAATTAATAAATAGTTTAGAAAGCAAGTAAACGCTTCGATATCATAAAAAGGACCAGATTATAAAATTATTATATGATTCAAATGAAAAAAGGTTACTTCTCTCAAATAATCCATCCGCCGCGTCGGATCTTACATTTTTTTGTGTCATAATTCTATATAAAAACCCCAACTTAAGTTATATTTTTATAAATTTACATTAAACAGGCTACATTTGGGTATTTTTTTAACACTTATATGTCTCTTAAATAAAAAAATATAGGCTGCGAAAGTTTTTTTTTTGTGATTACAATTTTATATTTTTGCGATTATTTAAAAAACCATTGCACATATGTGTAAAATAAATACCAGAAATGAATTTCTCGTTATTGATTTATACGAAAACGATACGAATATTGCCATAGTAGCTTATTTGGATTTTGTAGATTTTATTTTCCAACGCTCGGCGAAGGCGCTCTTCGAGCAACCCCCCCTCCCTCTAGGGGGGCGGTACCGGAGGGTAACCGGGCTAAAACAACTTGGTTTTACCTAATGATCATCTGTGCAAAGTTTCATAAAATACTCACAAAGGGGAATAGTCAGGACCCTTAGGGCCCGGGCTAATAGAAGTGCATGAGCCAAAGATATTTTGGTTTTGTAGGGCAGAAAGTTTTTAAACCGTTTGAGCGAGCCATACGCGGCAAACACCTTCCTACTTACCTCTGAAACGTGAGGTTTCCAGGACAAACTACTATCAAATATGACTCCAAGGTTCTTTACTTGATCACTAAAAGGAATACGTAGGCCATCAAAAATAACTGGTGGTAGCGAGTCATAATCAATCCTTGCAGCGTACCATCGACCTCCTATTATAATGGTTTGGGTTTTCCCTGGATTGACATTAAGACCATGAGAGCGACTCCAACTATTAATACTTAAAAGGTCCTGATTAATTATATCAATCGCATTTCCGAGTTGTGAAATTGGAGCCTGTGTATAGATTTGGAGATCGTCTGCATACAAATGATAGGAAGAAACAAGAGGTAGGGTAATGGAATTAATAAAGATAGAAAATAAGAGAGGGGAAAGGACGCCACCCTGCGGTACGCCGGCAGACGTGTTACACCACGTAGAGAAGATTTCTTCAATACGGATGCGTTGCCGACGCCCATACAGGTAACTATGAAACCAAGCCACCACAGTTGGAGATATGTTAAGTGAACGCAGCATCGCAAGGAGAATATCAAAATCAACAGTGTTGAGAGCATTACTGAAATCCAATAATGTCAATACTGTCAACTTCAGATTCTCCATACCCGTACGAATGTAATCAGAGATTTTTACTAAGGCAGTTGTCGTACTATGACCGGGGCGGAAGCCGGATTGAAAAGATTGTTCATGTTAAGGAAAGAAGAAAGTTGTTGCTGAACAAGTCTTTCAAGGACCTTGGACAGGAAAGGTAATATGGATATAGGACGATAGTCTGAAAAGGAACTAGAAATGGGCTTTTTGGCAGTCGGACAACGTGGCCTCCTTTCTAAGTGGAAAGAAACACGCCTAATGCAAAGGAATTATTAAAGATTTTGGCAATGATAGGGGAAAGGATGTCAATGATGGGAACGATCATGTTACGACTAACGCAGTCACCTCCGACAGCATTCGACGAAATGGCGAGAGCATTCTTTTTAACATCACAAGCCGTGATATGGCGAAAAACAAATGGAGGAAAACCTGGAGTTGGCAGTGACGAAAGATTACTGAGGGTACTAGACTTAATGTTGCTATCAATCAAAGCAGAAGAGGAGAAGTGAATGTTCAGAGCATCAATATCAACATTGTTAGAGGTGGACTCGTTACGTGACTTGCCAACTTCGAGTTTATTGAGAAACGACCAAACCTTAGAAGGATCACCGTTCTCAACTGATTTGTGAAAATGGCGTCTCTGTATATCCCGTATCTTTGTATTGCAGCGATTCCTTACTTCACGATAATGATCCCAATTTTTGTCCATTGCGTCAGTCCTGTACTTGGTCTTGGCTCGTGTCTTTCTCTCCATGAGGCTACGGATCTCATCGTTCAGCCAAGGTGCAGGAAGATGTTTTACACGCACAGCTCGTACAGGAGCATGCTGGTCATACAGTTCAATGATTTTACGATTTAAGAACGCCACTTGTTCGTCCACAGTCCCGAGTTTATCTATGGTAGACCAGTCTATTCCTTCAGCATCCTCACAGAGCTTATTAGTATCCATACCGGCAAAATTTCTAAGCATCAAGGTTTTAGCTTTAGCTTTAGGAGGTCGTAATCGGTATGAAAGATACACCAGATCGTGATACGAAAATTGATCTGCAGATACTTGACCATGCTTGTCTACGTGGTCAAGGGAAGATACAAAGATTAGATCAAGAAGAGAGGGTTCACAATTAGGAAAGTGGTGTGTAGCCTTTAAGGGAAGAACATGCATATCACAAGAGTGAGCTAGTGAGCGGAGCTTTTTAGAATAAATATTGTTTTTCAACAGATTTGTGTTGAAGTCGCTTAACAAAATAGTGTGTGCATAGGAGGGAGATAAATTTACAATCAGAGATTCTAAAGAGTCAAAGTAATCATTATGCATAGAGGGATTGTAAAACACTCCGAGAAGAAGTTTGCAGTGGGAAAGGCTCACTTCAAGGAAAAGGTGTTCAGTTGTACCAGGGGGAGAAGGTTGAGGTGATCTATGAACAATAGAGTAGAAAAGATGAGAACGTAGATAAATAGCTACCCCCCCCCCACCATGGGTGGAACCGCAACGATCATTTCGCATAAGTTGGAAACCAGGAAGAGAAAAAGAGGTGGAAGATAGAGAAGGATTAAACCAGGTTTCTGACACGAGAACCGCATGAATATCTTTGTTGTCGAATGAATCAAGCAATTCGGTATAGTGACCTGGAATGCTCTGCGCATTAATGTGGACTATGTTGAAATTCTTTTTAGCGTCAGAAAACGTGGCGTCCAGAAAGGCAGATAAAGAAGGTTTAAGACTATGAAAGCTGTCATTAGAGTCAGAGGAACAAGAATGAAATAGATCAGATGAATTTCCTTTTGTAATATCCATAAATAGTATGCAATAAATAAATAAATAAATATAATAAACACAAATAATAATATTATGAAAATAATAATAAATAAGAGAATTAGTTTTACATTTAAATACCTGCCAGCAGCCTAGAAGAGAAAACAAACAACAACAAAAAAAAGTAACAAACATAGAAAGCAGATATGAGAACGGGAAAGAGACAAAGTAGTGACAGAAAACCACACTGCACACTTTACAGTTAGTTATAAATTACACACATAAAAAAAGAAGTAAAACACAAAAAAGATAAAAGGAAAACTTATCACACTACACAGGCGCAGCTTGCACATATATTAGGTTATAATTGTAAGAATACCAAGCAGTTAGTTACCAGCCAGCAAAGAAAGGAGAAAATAGTTTTATTTCTTTGGCTGTATGAAATTATCAGATTAAAAAGTCATTGCTGTAACTTAAATACATTCTTGCCTTTTTCGACAAAGTATGGCTGCATGGTCATAGTTCTCCATTGCCTTACCCGAATGGGAGAAGATAGACAAGACAAATTTATCGCATAATTTAATCCAAGCGTCATTGCGTAATACATGCGTAATAGGTACTGTAAATTTTTCAAGTTTCTAAGTTCCTTGTTAAATTATGGCCCACATTAAATTTATATTAAATGTAATACTGTGAGTATATACATCTTTAAAGACAAAGTGATTGTAAACCACAGTCACGAGAATAAACATACAAAAGGCAAATAAAGTCATAAGAATTCGGTCAGTGGGTCATGTTTTCATAACTTCAACAATTTTAGCAATAATGTGTACATCTGCAGATGACATAGAATTTGATCAAGAAGGGTTCAGAAGACTGACCTTAAGCAGAAACCTGTCAAGGAGGAGAAAAAAAAACATAATGCAATGCCTAGGAAAACAATAAACTAAGACTAATTGTATTATACTTTTCTTTTAGGTACGTTGCGGGGCCCAGATGTGTTTGGAACAGGCACTGTGTTGCCGAGACCACTGGTTGTGCCAGTCACTTGAGTCACACCAGGAGTTGAGGTTGCTGCCGGACCCACACACGGAATTGACTCAAGCTCCTTGGTAGACGATATGCGATGTCGCTTACCATCCACGCTGCAGACTATAATACGTCCTTCCTGTATCCAGCATTTGGATACTCCAAACTTTTCACGTGCAGCCCTGAAGAGCCGGTGCCTTCGCTTGGAGAGTTACTCCACTGCCTTTAAGTGCAGTCTTTAAATACCAGACTGCATCCCTGACCTCACGTTCATGAAACTTCACTAGGATGGGACGAGGCTTATCTGCATAGGGCGGCCCATGCGCTGAGCCCGACTCAGGTCCTCACATTGCACGTTACTGACATTAAGTAATTGACTGACAAGCTCCACTACTGTACACTTTATGTCTTCTTTATCCTTCTCCGGCACTCCATGAATAAGCAGTATCTTTCTGCGACTTCTCATCTCTGCGCTGTCACACTCCGCACTGAGCATGTCTAGTTGCTTCTGGAGACCAGTGAGGGCACCAGTTACAAAACGTTGGAACGCTCGAAAATCGGCAGCGATTGACGCTACGGAGGGGGTAACTGCTGGTAATACCGTCTTCAGCCGCTGCCATCCTCGTGTGAAACGATTGAGATATCTCCTCAAGTGCTCCATTGTGATAAATATGAAGTGATGTGATGACAAGTGTTGGTGAAAAAGTCGTTATAAATAAACGCTGATTCTGACGTTTTTAGTGAAAGGATATTTGTGACTACTAGCAGGTAGGCGTTTTCACGCAAACATTAATAAGATTAACACCAAATTTTATGTGGAAAAGTAATAAATATGCAAATATAGCGTAAATCAAAACAAAAACACGTCTACAATTTTTCACTCCTACCCGCCGAAAAAAAGTATGAATATACGTCTCATCAACGTATATTATGGGTTTACTAGCTTCTCTTAAGCGTTTGATTGTTCGCAAGTATTTAGCACGCCAAGCCACTGAATCATGTCTCTCAGTAAGAATTTTTCGTTCGACTGACATTTTTTCTAGGAATAACCCAGTTGTTTCAAAATTTTGATAAAGTAGCTACACTACCACAAAAGTTTATGTCCTCCTTGAGAACCCGATGCAGTTTTCTCAAAGTCGGAACTTCCTTTCTTACTGCATAAAACTCTCGAATTTTGTTCCGGATAACACACTTATCAAAATCATCAATTATAACTTTTTTCGGTCTGCCTTTACGGTGTGTTGCTTGAGTATGCCACACACCATTATTGGTCGAACCTTCTTTTTTTATTTTACTTAGAGTTTGTTTATTAATACCTAGCACAAAATACTCAAGTTAGCCTTATTTACACAAAAATAAACATACATATTATCATTCAATATATAAAGTATCAAAATTCTTTACTCGGGCTATTGATCCTAACAAATTCAACTAAATATTTTCGTAATACTTTATATTTACGTGAAACACTTAAATTTTGTTGAGATCTCTATAAGACAGGGACCGGAGATTACCTGGGAGCTGGTGGGAAGTCTATAAATATTGAAATACTCGTAAAACTGTGAAACAATGTGTAATACCACACATTGCTGCAACACATTCAGTGATCTTGTTGAGGTCGATTATGGTGTGTTTTGCTGCCTTTTCTTGCTGGCAAAACCCTATGATGTTAAATATAATTTTCCTAACGGTACTGGGTAAATTTTTACCATTGTTCGACATAATTATTAATTAAAATTTGACGAAGAATACACAAAATTATCGCAATAAACAAAGCTATGTCAAGTTTGTCTTCTTGACAAATGAGTGATTTGTATTGCCATAAACAAATCAACAAGTAGTTTCCATTTTATTCCACGACGGTTTTCTTATTAAACAGAGTCTAGTGTTAGTCAAATTACAGTACAAATCAAAGGTATTTATTAAGTAGGCACTCATTTAAAATGAAGAGATTTCGAGATATTGACATTCAGAAATTAACTGGCATGGGAATCAAATTTGGTGACATGGGAACCAGAAATATGATTCTGTCCATTCATAATTGAGTTAAAAAATTATACTATACAGGTTCAATTCCCAACTCAAGATATAGGGACTTGTAAAATTTCTGTATGTAACTGACATTTTTATTGTAACTGAAATAGTTGTTAGTTTTTTTTACTTTAAATAAATAATAAAAAAATCAATTTTTGTTTTTATAATTAAGTTATTTGACAAGGAAGTGGGTATTTCACTCCCGCCGGGAATCGAACTTAGTACCCATAGTTTGAAAACAAGCGCACTGGCAGCTTGGCTAAGAGTTTCTTAAATGAATTCAACTAACAGATAAATTAAAGACTTATAAGTATTCAAGAAAAGATTACTGGTGCACATAGATTTGATTGTATAGCTTTCTAAAAAGTGAACAAAAATGATGATCAGCTACTGCAATCCTATTGGCAAGAAGGTTCAACTAGCGAGCGCTGGATAGCGTCCCAGATCCGGAAGCCGCTCGATGGATACAGTAGCGTACTAATAGACTCTTCAGTACTAAATTTGAGATAATGAAACAATCAAAACCGTTCTAGACATCATCTGTTTAAATTGATAACATTGAAGTCTAGCATCAATTGGTTCATCAGCACCAATTGTAATTTACAGTACAATTCCATGACGAGGCTGAAATGAAAGGAGCAAACTTTTTTCTGTGATGCGCATGAATTTGTTTTGTCAAAAAGTTTGAAGAAATTCCTAAGTTTTATACACTGTAAAAAATGATAAATATCAGTTAGTAACACAAACTTAAACATAAGCTTATCACATTGCACTAATACTTATACAATTCTCACGCACACTGTCTCAAATCGGACTTTTGATTGGCTCTATCCTCACACAATTCCCACCTATACTCACCGATACTCTGAACCGGACAAGGGTTAGTAGATCAGTTATGCTTTTTAACACCTTAGAAAATAGTAAACAGTATTTTTTTTTTCAGATACGTACGAGGGCGCTGAGCAGTGGATAGCTACGAGAAATTGTGGGCTTTGGGTCGAACCACAAGATTTTGGAAGGCGAAACTATTGTTTCAAAGTAAAGAGAAGATTAAGGCCAAATCCGCCATACAAAACTTCACTAGCGCCATCTAGTTCTGACCAGCGAAACTATCAGGTGGAGAAAAATGTTGAGAATATGGGAAGTGTAATTTCCTTGAAAATAAACCAAGTCAACTTGGCAACTATGGTCCAAGATATGGTGGTAACTTCTCATGGTTCACTTGGTTAAGGCTGGGCCGTAGTAAATCGACTTTTTGAAATTTTATTTTTCTAATAATTTTTGGAAGATAGTTTTTATTAAAGTCATCTTAGGCTTCCGAGTAAGTTTTTCATATTTTCTTATTCGGAAACTTTGAATTTTCTGATTCTAAAATTTATTTAAAAATTAATTAGAAAAATACAAATTCCAAAAATACATTGAGTACGGCCCACCCTTAAATTATCAACAGACCACCACGAGGTTCTCATGGGTCCCAGAGATATCGCTAGAGGCGCGGAATTGACCTCATCTGACACTAACTGGTTGTGAGGAGTAAATAGTATTATGTTGTTATAAAAGCGGAATATATAAAAATCCGCCTTGAAATTCTCAAAATAGGTTAACTTTTATTAAGTAAATTGTAAATAACTAAGTTCTAAGAGAAAATAACAATTAATAAATAATTAGTAACAATAGCGTTGTATTATTTCTTCTTTGAGGATTTATATGAGTTGACTCATCATGAGTTATGGTCACGTCATACCTACTGATACTTGTAGTATTTTTTTACCTCTTATTTGGTTTTAAATTCCTTAACCATTAAGGAATTCTTTTAAAATATATAGTTTGGTTTTAGTTTGACCAAATTTACTGTCCACGTGCCTAAATGAGTCACTGTTAGTAATGGCGGCTCTGATGCTAGCTTTGTTCTTTGTTATTGACAGGATGTCGTTAAGGTAGTTCCATAAATTACCGTTTATGGGCAACCGTAAAAAAATACCATCACTCGATTAATTACTTCGCGTAAACAGGATAACATAACAACCATTGTTCTAAACTAAACAATACATAATGTGGTTTCGTGATATGTTGTGACTTATTTCCGGGAAATTTATTTATAAACTTTCAACAATGATTCAAGTTAGGTATGGGTTTTACCGTAATTACAGCAAGTGTTTACATGTTATATTTCGGGATGTAAATGCTACACCCTAACCTAAATTTAGTACTTGCAATAACACTCTCATAGTGAAGAAACATAAGTTTGCAATACTGCGTAGAATGTTTCGATTTACATAACTATAAGAAGAATGCATTTGTTTATATAAATTGAAGTCGATAACCTAGGTAACTTTCAGTCGTACCTACCGAGCCGGTCTCAAAGGTGACCTACCATCAATGCTATCATTTAAACACAAGTGTGTGCGTTTTCTATAAATACACTCATGTTTTGTGCAAGTGGGACTGCGTATGCGCAGCATTCGTGTTTATGTTGTAGGGATGCGTTGAAATGGTATTACAATGAACCGTCTAGATGAGTCACGTGCTCATAGATGGAACTTAGTATCATGGCACAGAAGCCATAGGCTCGTAGCCATATTGTGTACTATAAAACGTACCCTGATAGCCATAACTTAACGTAAAATTTAATTGTAAATTTGTCTATAAGATAGCTCCGTAAAAAGATGTAAAGTTATCTGAAAAAGTTTGAAGATAAGACTTTACGTTAACTTTACTAGAATTTGAAGATATCTGTAGTCAATATGGCTGACTATGTGCGCAATGGATGTCATTTTCTGGAATCAGTAGATGATAAGGTAAAGATTCTGTAAATTAAACTTTACCAAAACTTGCACATAAGTTACGGAGCTAACTTTCCGTCAACTTGACTGTGCATCTTTCATTTATATTATAGACAAAAGTCTTACGTTTCGACTTGCCGTAAACTTGACAATAACTTATCGAAAATCGCTTAACTATAAGAACTTTAACTTAAAGCCTGGCTATCAGGGTAAACTGTTAAAATAGGCAAGCTCGGTAGGTAAAATCAATTTCAAAGCCAAACTGTCTAGACAGTTGATAAAATAGCTTCTTTCATACCATGATCGTCGCTCACTCACATTATGTTTTTGTATGGGCGATTAAGTGAAGTATGGGGAATAATTAAAGTATCGAAAAGTTTAAATATTTTTATCTTTGTTTTTCTAAGAACTTGTTTAGGAATAAAGCAAATTTCTAGATAAGTTCAGATTTCGCTGATTATTAATAGGGCCAAATTTTGTTTATCTTGCAGTGAACTTCTGGCATCTAGAAACTTTGAGTATGAACTTTCCTATTTGAAGACTAGTTACTCAAACTGCCATCTTTTTTATTGTTATTTTATTAGTTACAGAGGAAGGAGAGTATATATAAATATATTATTCCGTTGATGACGGAATGGTTTATAGAAAACCTACTCAGAAAACTGTCTATGCTGACTCAGAGGTCAAGAGTTATTAAAATACTTAACAATAGAGTTTATGGTTATCAATATAGTAGCAACAATACCTAATGCTCGAGTTTAACATGACTCATTAGACGATTTCTGTCAACTGCTTAACTAGTGATGTTTATCTTTGTATTGGTATTATTTTAATTACCGACAGACATTAAAATAGTTTTCAAACTTTTTAACCTGTGCTGGTAATTAAACACGAACTCGCTGCGTAGTAAAAATACTTTTTTTCAGTAAGTATACGTATTGCTGTGAGAACTTTATTTTGTTATAGTAACCATACGTATACCAGTATCTTTACAAAAGGGAAAACCCTTTTTGCTAGAAAAATAATTTTGGAAACATTTATTTTGTACCGGGATTAAGTTCCAGGTCTCGCACATCCCTAGTGGCCGTTATAATTAAAATTGATTCCAATGTTCACAGTCTCACATGTCGAGCGATCGTTCGTGGAACAAGTCAACTGACCATAAATTGCGCCTAAATTGAAATCAGCGGTAAGTTGAGTGAGTTCAAATTGAACGTCAACTTCTTAATTTTTCTGAGCTGCTGGTGTTTTTTTATGCAGTTGTTCAACTATGTAGACATGAAATCAGGATAAAGTTGCTAATGAAGTTGCAATTTATTTCAGATGAAAGCTTCTAGTTCTACAGAAAAACCATTTCATATTGTGCGTTTTAAAGAAGAAAATTCATAAGGTGTTCAGGACGTATGTGTGCCACACTCTTGGGTATTGACACAGAAAACGCAAGAGGGTATAATCAGGGTTTCGTATCCAACGGATGAATCTAAACCAATCACAGAAGATCGGGTAAAGAATGAGAAAAATTTTAAGCAGGTATGGCCCCTTCGTCTTGCCGAAATAAAATACAAAGCAGGTAAATTTAATTATATTAAATAGTTACTTATGTGTTGTATTGTAAAAGCGTTTTTTATTTTAAATTACTCTTGAAATGAACGTGGAAAATTGTATTCATTTTTCAGAAAGTTATGAAGATGCGGCACGGTGGTTGGCCGCAAATACAAGTGGTAGCCGCACAGAACAACAAAATTCACGAATAAATTGTAAGTGCTTATGGTATGAGTTTTTTTTTCTTGCAGTGTGTTTATAATTTAATATTTTTGTATATTATAGATTTAACTATAATAAAAAAAATATTTTGCATTTCCAGGTACGAAACCCAAAAAAGAAAAGCCACGACATCGATCACTGAAAGTATTTCTTGATCGGAAAGCATTATTTTTTTTTAAGTCCAGTGCTGCCGCTCTTTGATCACGAGGGAGACCTGATCGGTATCTGTACACCCATCAACTCCTCGCGCAGTAGATCTCATAACGAGGTCATGATCAAGGATCTTAACCTTTTACTCGAGTCAGATGAAGACGAAGATGTAGAAGATGAGCAAGAAGAAGTAGAAGACAAAGAGGAAATGCAACAGGAAGAAGAAGAGGAAAGGGAAGAGGAAAGATAGATATTATAATTTTATGCTTTTGTAAGGATATAGAGTACATAGTATAGTATAGTCAATAATCTAGTATATGTAGTTGCATAAGATGTGCTGTAGTAACCTCTTTATCTTATTATTTGATTATTATTTATTTTACATTCATAACAGCCAATTGGCTTTCGAACTATTTGTATCTAGGATTATAGCTTTTTAATTAACTAAAAATTGGATTTTTCAAATAAAAACCAGACTATGATTTATTCTATACCGTAAACATAATTCACTTTACCCTCTGTCGATAACTAAACACTAAATAGTTGCTCAGTAATAATATTTCTTCAGTAAGTATGCGTATTGCTGAACGAACTATATTTTGGTATAGTAACCATACGTATACCAGTATCTTTGCAAGAGAGAAATACTTTCTTACTAGGAACTTTAGTATTGTAAACTTTGCTATCGACCATCGATAAGTATCGATATAAAGTGTCGAATATCGCTCAACTCTAGTGAACGCTCTGTATTTAATTAACCACGACCGTCACAAGAGAGCTTCTGCCAGTCGTTCGAACACGCCCGACGCCGCCATTCCTGTTTACTGAAGAATAATTTTAAATTTTAAATTAAAGTATAATAAGGTAAGAATCTTTTAATAGTTTTTGGGTTAGTGTACAGTGAAAATCTCTATCAGAAGCCAGAATGTTTTGTTTTGTTACACATTTCTAATAACTTTTGTTGTCACGCATGACAACATAGATATTATGCTAATGACCTTGCTCCGAGATTTTAAAGATAAACTCGGTCGATAACCCAGTAAACAACTTATTATGTTGTCGTTTATTTCAGATGGAACCGCAAGATCGTCTTGGTGCGTTATCCAGATAATGAAGATCCGTCTGTTATAAGGGAAGGGATTAAGAGAAAAGAAGAACGTCAAAGCCATTGGCCGATTCGTTGTGGAGAAATTGTATATGGCACAGGTAAATTTAATTATATAAAATATTAATTTATTTTAACGGCAGATCTCTGTGGGTCAGGAGAGGGGTCTAACGTGCCGATAACCGATAATAAAGGATTTCTTATCACTTACCGGGGCCTTAGCCCAACTCCGGACTGTGTTAAGATGGGTTTTCTCTGTGGTTTTCCCATGTTTCTGTTCCAAGAGTCTAGGAAGAGGTGAGAAATAGGGTAACTGCCCTGGGGAACACCGACGTAAAAAAATACGTGGTTCTCCTTGGTGAAAATGCGGCATAGAAGCACAAGTCGGTCCACAGCCACACTTAGATAACAGAAAGTTTAGAGCAGTAACTGATCGGAAGAAAAGGCCTTAGGAATGTAAAGGTGCGTTTCCACGCCTATACATTGTAACAAAAGAAATAAATAATATTAATTTATTTTAATTCATGTTGATTTATTCTATTAACCCTCCGCATACCAGGTGGCGTCTAATAAACCCCAGGCGGTGAAAAATCGATATATTTTCAAAAATTTTCGTGCGCGGAATCTGAAGCTCTCAGTAGCTGGAGTTGCGACGTTCTTACACTGGCAAGTACCATTAGTTTAGTGGTGCGTGCGTTTTTTAGGGCTCTAGATGCGTTTTTCTTAGAATTGTTGTTATTTGAGCATATACAAAATGCAATTATGGCGAACTAAAGAACTCCTACCTCGAGATTGAAGTAAAAATTTAAAGATGTATCATCGTTGTTCAATTTTTTTAAATTTAGTCAGTTTAATTACAAAAATTGGTAATTATCAATTCTTAGGGCGATTTCAAGTCTAAATTAGTAGTCAGAAGATGGCATTTTCGCTACCCTTTTTCAACAAACCATTTAATCTATTTAATTTTTTTTTATATAGTGCTACTCAGGTTATGTTCAATTTCAAAAATATGCAATAATAATTCAGTACCCCTATTCCTATCTGATTACAGCGACCATTTTGTTAGGGTATGTCAGACCCCACCTTGTATGGCATGTTACAAATTTTTACCTGGTATGCCGAGGGTTAACATTAATTTTATAACATAATATTCATTTTTCAGATAGTTACGAAGAAGCGGAAAGGTGGTTAGCTGCGAGAAACAATAGCGGCCTTCCAAACCAGACAAATATTAAAAGAAATGGTAAGTGTTTAAGTTATAAATTACTTGAATTATTCAGGTTCAAATTTTCCCGCGAATAGTTTTAATAAGAATAACATTTTTTATTTCCAGATTCGCAAGTGAAGAAACAATCTCTCAAGACCCGCAAATTTAAAGGGAAAGAAAAGAGGGATCTTAGAGTTGTCCTTAAGCGGATTCCACTAGAAAAATTGTTGGAGCTGACATCTAGCGGCGCTTCCAAGGCAACACCCAACGAGCGCCGATCCCAAGATAAATGAAGTTACCCAAGAAGAACGTAATGAAGAAGAACCAGTGGTGCCAATGTTTGACAACAATGGAGACATGGTAGGTCTCGGCGTTACCGGTAGCCATCTTGAGAATGACGCAGCTCCTGAGCATCATCATCAGTTCCAGCGCGTACCAAGTCCTCTGGCAGTGTCTGCTGATCTGTACCACGTAAGACCAACTTCAGCGCCAGTCTACGACCCAGAAAACGCCTCAGATGCGTTTTATCGGAGCTTTAGGGCCCCACAAGAAGTTCGGCGACCCCCTAGCAGACAAATTCCTGAACTTTCAGAAGAGAGGCCAAGGGTACCACCTGAAATAGTGCTAGCTGAAGTGCAACAGAGATACGCAACTCTGATGAACGTTTTCTAAATTCACCAGAGACCACTAGTTCCTCATGAAGCAGCAACACATCAAATGTCCGGTTCTGGAAATGCGGATCAATTCCATCATCAGAGACCGCCAGATGCTCATGTGGTACCAATCAATCAAACGTGTGGTTCTATGCCTAAGGTAAACTATCCAGTTACCGACAAAGCCCCAATGTTCGACACAAATAATGTCAAGTTGAAAAAATAAGTAGTATAATTTTCTTTTCTCATATTGGCAACACCTAAACCATAGACAGGATTTTTTCCTATCACGTGACCACAATGTGTCATATATTCGGCCATTTAAAAAAAAATGGCGATCTAATAAAGCCACACGTACGAAGAGGTGAGATGAAAATCCAATTTTCCAGATGAAAAATAAAAAGCCAAGAAACCGATTTGCTGTTATCAACTTCACATATTTTAAGATTCTTTCGACGCTGCACTGCTGTTTATATTCACAATGAATAATTATGCAGACTACTATCGGGTTCAGGCATAAATGGTAAGAATTAGGTAACTATTTTTTAAAGTACAATCCTATAGTAAAATTATTAAGAAAAAAAGAAATAACAAAAAGTCAGTCTTTCTTGCGCCCAACCGAATAAAATTTATTGTAATTAGACCAAACAATATCAAACTATGATTTTTATTCCTTTTCGCACATATTTAATGAATTGATTAGAGAAAAAAATGAGCATAAAAATGGATTTTTATTCAAATTATAGTGTTTACGAGGACACTGATTTTTCAAAAATCCAATGAACGATGAAAAATCACTTTTTTGTATAAAAATAGTCATTAGTTATGGAAAATATTTTTATATAAGGCCAGTAATTTTATTTTTATCTGACAGTACACTTTTTGTAGCATTTATATACATATTATGTTTGTTAGGTACAAATTATTCTAACGAAATATGGGATCTTAATTTTAGGCTAATGTAGAGCATATCTACCCTCGCCCTTAATACATGCAATTAGTCATGTTCATATTTTTCCCGTTGTTACTTGCGTAATTCTAGATTATTATAAACAATAGACATTTTAGGCACATAGCGGTAGGCGAATATGACTCAAATATAGCAACAAATTTGACAAAACAAGTACAGGAAATTTCGATAATAAACAATATATCTCGGTGGTTTCATATAATATGACGTACTGTCGTGAATTTCTATAAATAAGTAATTAATAATTATAAACTTGTAGCGGTTGCTTGAGGAGGTGTGAACACGGAGGACAGTGAAACTCCAGTTGAGTGTAAGGGGGTACTTTATTAGTACTAAAGCGATACACTCGTACAGAGGAGAGGGCGTAACGACTAGGTGTTCGCGCGTGGCACGAAGCGCACTAGGCGTTATTGAGTCCCAAGGGTATACGATCTGATCGCGGGTATTCGGCCGAAAGCCAAAGTGCCCACTATGCAGAGTCGTGTACGACTGGTGTTCCCAATATTCCCGGTTTCCCAGGATTTCCAGTGAATATGAATTTACATCGAATGAACCTAAGCAAAATCGCTGACAACTTCAATACCGCGTTATAGAAAACAGCCAGCGCCATCTAGCGGTTCAGAAAAGAACTAATCGTATCTTGAAAGCATTGGCCCAAGTAAAACGGCGGATAACTTTAATACCGCGTTGTAGAAAACAGCCAGCGCCATCTAGCGGTTCAGAAAGGCACTATTTCTTGTTCATGTTGTTACATACTCCCCCTCTGTCTCTGAAGGCGTCCCGACGAGTGAGACAGTATTAGAGTTGTTGTGGATAAATTCATAAGCCATTTCAAGGCTTGATGATCCGTCATCACAATTACTGGTAAGCATGCTATGTATACTTAGGAAATTTACTTTGTTACATCCTCCCCCTCTGTCTCTGAAGGCGTCTCGACGAGTGAGACAGGATTGGAGTTGTTGACGATAAATTCATAAGCCATCTCAAGGCTTGATGATCTGTAATCACAGTTACTGGTAAGCATTCTATGTATCCTCTAAACTTGGCGACTGCCCAGACCACAGCTAAGGCTTCTCTTTCTGTCGTATTGTATTTTTTTTCTGCTGGAGTCAGCAGTCTGCTGGCATACTCAATCGGGCGTTCGTTTTCGCCCTCCCCCTGCAGTAGAACTGCTCCGATGGCATAGCTGCTTGCGTCGGTCTTCAAAATATATGGTTTTGTTGCATCTGCTTGGCGAAGTATGGGTGCAGTAGTCAACTTTTTCTTTAATTCGTCGTAAGCTAACTGTTGCTCTTCTTCCCATTTCCATTGTGCAGACTTCTTTGTAAGGCGTGTCAGTGGTTCTGCTATTTTAGCGAATTCCGCTATAAACCTTCTGTACCAGGAGCAGGTTTGTAAAAATGAAGTCAAATGCTTTAAATTACTTGGTTTTGGCATGTCTGTTATTGCCGATGTTTTTGATGGGTCCATTCTGAGGCCTTCTTTAGTTATGAGGTGGCCTAAATATTTGACTGCTGGGCAGCAGAATTGACACTTCTTTAAATTAATTGTCAGATTGTATAGGTATTCTCATCTGTTCAAATATTTTCTTCAGGTCTTCTAGATGTTCTTCAAACGTTGACGACATTATTATTAAATCGTCTAAATATGCTAACATCTTAACATCGTGCAGAACTACTCTGAAACCATCGATCAGCCTTTGAAAGGTTGCCGGCACGTTGCGTAAACCGAAGGGCATTCAATGCAGTCTTACACTGATCTTCTTCTTTTACTTTTATCTGCCAAAAGCCAGCCTTGAGGTCTAGTGTTGTCATGTAAGGTGTAGGTTTCGCTTCATGGAGCAAGTCATCTATTCGGGGTATTGGATAGGTATCAGGAACTGTGACTGCATTTAACTTACGATAATCAACGCATAGACGAATTTCATTATTTGGTTTTGGTACCATAATAACGGGTGCGGGCCACGGTGAAGCACAAGGCTCAATGATATTATCTTTTAGCATCTTATCTATTTCCTTTTCTAATATTTCTTTACGTGGTGGTGAAAGGCGGTACGGTGGTACCGAAATTGGATTACAGTTTCCCGTATCAATGCAGTGTTCTATTATTGTTGTGGGCTGACCATTACAAATGAAAACATCGTGGTATGTTTCTAACAATTGTTTTAATGTTTTTATTTGAACATTATCTAGTTCGGTATCGGTGAAATTTACATCCAACATTGAAATATCTACAGAAGTATTACTGTCCAGGAATAACGATGCGGAGTGTGGTGATAGTTCCAGTTCGTTGTATATCTGGTCTACGTTAATCTGGGCGTCGCGCTTCATTATATCGGCAAATCTAGGAGAATAGCCATCGAACAGTTTCTTTTCTGGGGACTG
Organism: Aproaerema taeniolella; assembly: GCA_949987775.1. Lineage (NCBI taxonomy): Eukaryota > Metazoa > Arthropoda > Insecta > Lepidoptera > Gelechiidae > Aproaerema > Aproaerema taeniolella. The sequence goes on from OX465244.1 coordinate 10,023,309, forward strand.
TAAGCGACGTTGTTTGTATGGCATCGTTGATTTGTCACATGGTGTTGCTGCTGATTCTCCCATAAGTGATGGGTCGGTGTAGGAGTAGCCCAAATTTCTCTCATTTGCCACACTTCTTGGGTAGTTGCCGAAATTAATTTGAGAGTCCAATGCTTTGGTAGAATTTCTCTTACGATTGAATTCAACAAATTCTTTTCTATATAGTTCATGCTCTGCATCTGGCTCATCTAGAAAGTGGTAGGTAAATTGTGGCATGTTAATAACCATTTTGGCATCCTGTATGAATCCCACTCCAAGTAGGGTTTTATTTTCCGTTGCCTTTGGTAGAACGATGAAGGTAGTGATTATTGTGCGTTTATTGACTGTTACAGGTGCCTTGACTGTCAGTACTTCTTGCTTTCTGCGATGTCCATCGGCTAATGTTACGTACACATTTGCTTTCTCAAATTTGTAGCCCTTAGTTTTTAGATGACAGTATAATTCATACGATGCTACGCTACTCTTCGCGCATGTGTCTATAAATGCCGTGCCGGACAGGCCTTCTACATCAACGTTGATAACTGGGCGAGAGCGAGCATCCGTCTGGATATTTATCGAGCTGAATCCGATTTCTTCCATTATCGGCTTTGGTTTCGGTTTAGAACACGTATCGCAATTACTGCGTACTACTCCAGGTGCGCCACAACCATAGCATGAAAACTTTGGTGCCGAAGGAGAAGGGGCTTGAGCAGCAGCTGTTGCAGTTGCGTTCTTAGTGTTAGCAGTCGTAGGTGCATTTGTTTTCTCATCTCTGACTTTCTTACGACAATTTTCTGCTTTGTGTCCCATTATTTTGCAATAGTTGCACCGTTCTTTTTTATAATTCTTTTCTCGCTTTTGGTTTCCATCCATTTTTCCTTTGGCTGCTCTTTATCTTTAAGGATTTCTTCCACTGAACGGGTTTTGTCTAATTTTCATCAAATGTTTTTATTGATGATCTTGGAATCTTTTCCTTGACTGATATCTTGAGTTGACCAAATATCATGTCGATTTGCTGTTCCTCAGTATGTTCTGGTTTTGGTAACTGTGCAATCAGCATCCGTTTTTGTGCAATGAATGTTTCGGTGGGCTCAGTATATTCTTGCTTGATGCCAATTAATTCCTAATAGATGATGTATGGTGGCTTTTTCGGGGCAAAGGCATGACGGAGTTTCTTCTTGAAATCACCCCAAGTTGTTGTTTGCTCCCTGACACCTTGCCACCACGTTGCTGCTTCTTTCTTGAGAAGTAGCGGTAAACCGGCGATTGCGTCTTCGTCGGCAATTTTTTCTACTTGCTTGTAGACGGTTGCTGCCGCAAGGAAAGCTTCTACGGCGTTGCTGTCCCTCTCTCCATCGTAAGAAATAGCCCATGCTGCGAAGGATCCCTTTTTCTTCTCACCGCCAATCGCAGCTAGAAGAGTTTTAAACTGTTCTTCCGACAGTGGCATTTTTCGTGTCGTCGACCGTGTCACAGGAATTGTGATTGTTCGTCCTGACCGTGTAACGATGAACTTCGGAGACTTCGTACGTCTTTTCCCGTTGTCCAGCGTTGAAGAACCACGTTGGGCACCAGTTGTAGCGGTTGCTTGAGGAGGTGTGACGCGGAGGACAGTGAAACTCCAGTTGAGTGTAAGGGGGTACTTTATTAGTACTAAAGCGATACACTCGTACAGAGGAGAGGGCGTAACGACTAGGTGTTCGCGCGTGGCACGAAGCGCACTAGGCGTTATTGAGTCCCAAGGGTACACGATCCGATCGCGGGTATTCGGCCGAAAGCCAAAGTGCCCACTATGCAGAGTCGTGTACGACTGGTGTTCCCAATATTCCCGGTTTCCCAGGATTTCCAGTGAATATGAATTTACATCGAATGAACCTAAGCAAAATCGCTGACAACTTCAATACCGCGCTGTAGAAAACAGCCAGCGCCATCTAGCGGTTCAGAAAAGAACTAATCGTATTTTGAAAGCATTGGCCTAAGTAAAACGGCGGATAACTTTAATACCGCGTTGTAGAAAACAGCCAGCGCCATCTAGCGGTTCAGAAAGGCACTATTTCTTGTTCATGTTGTTACAAACTTTATAAATGATCACATTGGTTTGAGCCCGAAGTCACGTACTCTCTTTATTTTCCTTCTTCGATACACTGCGCAGACCTATTGCGCAGACCAGATCATACTGTTGCTAGGGGTATATACTATTCAGAGAAAAGTAATCAGTAAATCATTTATTTTGTATTTAATTCTGCGTTAATATAAAAAATATTAGATTTCATAAATTATTTGGGCGCCAAATTAGTAATATTGAATTGTTGTGACGTATTTAGGCGCGATGATGAAGGCAAGCGCACCTGCCCCCTCTCCTCGGAACACTACATGAAGCTCTCGCGGGAACATTTAAAATTCATTCATTTTGCCGCAGCCGAAGTGGAAGCTCTCTGGGAAAATTAAATCAAAATTATAAATTTTCATTTAAAATATAAGGTGCGTTTCATTTAAATAAGTTTTTGCGAGTGTATTGTGAGTTTTTAGTGACGGTAATTAAATTATTTTTTAATTAATAAAGTAAATATATAAATAAATTTAGCTGCAAGATTTATATCGTGGTACAAATGATAAAGGACCGCCATTTTATTTTTAAATAAATTTTTAAATTATAAAAACAATAATAATAATTGAAACAATAAAAATAATAAAATATTTTTTTAAATATATTTCATGGGTGGCAACGGTTTAGATTTTTATAGGAGTAAGTTATGAAATTTCTACCAAATTAACCCTTCGTAGGTCGCATAATGAGCACGGCGCCGCCTTTTTTACATTTTATTAATTTTTATTAAAAAAAACATTTAAGAACAGCTTTAAAAAAATAAAGTTATTTCTTTTGAACATCTTAATATAATAAATGTGCCATAAAATATTCAAAAAACAGCAGAAAAAATCAATTTTAGAACATGGGCGGAGCCGTACCACGCGGCCCGAGTAGACAAACAATTTTCAAAATTCCGCGATGACCAAATGGCGCTGCTGTCCCATTTAAATAACACGGCGGAGCAACGCCCACCATGCGATCGACTTAGTTTGGTAAAAACACGCTATCTACGAAGGGTTAAAAGGCCAAATTGTTATTTTGTACTTAGAATTAACCCTTCGTATGTACACTATATTTTTTAGTACACAGTTTTCTAGAGTTCGAAAAAGTCATAAAAAATTCAGAGTTACTCTTTGATGTGTCTACTACATGGTCTAGCAGTTGTTAAAGTCAAACGTTTAAAACCTTTGTTTATAAAAATTCAAACAATAGCCCCAAAAATGGAAAATTAGATTTCCGACTGTTATTTCAAAGACCCAGTATACACACGCTGCGCTGGGTTAATACACAACAATAATTAATTACCTAACAAATTTTTCTTGTTTGTTTCAGATGTCTCAAGTTACCAGAAGAGTAAAGCGGTCAGCCGATAAAGAATGTCAGACAGACGCCCCCATTATCAACAAAAAACCCCAAACTGAACCAACAAATGTAAACCAGCCTCAAAGAAATATTATATATAGGCAGCGAAATGTTCCAATCGAAATAGATTGAACACAGCATTGTATTGGAGCAACTTGATGAAAGACTGTTTAGTTGAGGCCTACTTTGACACTTTTGAGTGCTACCAAAGACTAGCAGATCTAATGGAAAGATTCAAATCCCCGGGGAATTCACCAAGTGCATCGTCATCAGACGCGGGACAAGAAGTCCCACGTGTAGAAGACGTGGAAACTTCAATAAAAAGTGAAAGTGCTGACGGTGCTAGTGACGAAAATTAACCCTTTAATGTTCGGCCTTGAATTCCCACTCTTAATTTAAATCGTATGTCTTTTTCTTAAGTGACTCCAGAACATTAAAGGGTTATGTGCCAAATATTGAAAGGAATTATAAAAGTTTAGTGCCATATTACTTATAAAGTAACTTACTAAGCCGCCTATGGCAATGTCAAAGTTTTATTTTAAGTGTTTAGAGTTATTTATTTATTTATTTAAAATATACTTACAACTATTATTACAGGCTTAACTTAATACAATAGTGTAGATTTCCAATACTATTAACAATGAGATGCATTATTTATTGCAAATAACATAAAATATGTAACGCTATCCTTTCGAATTGGCTCATTGAACAAATGAAGAGGTCAATTTTTTCAGCTATTTCATTGAGTGTGCTTATAGCTCGTACAAGCGGTGTTTTATCAAGCAGGTTAGTCCTGCCGCGTGGTACAGCAAACAACCGTGGCCGCCGCCGTTTCTTCGTGCAATTATCCGGTACGCTCAAACTCACCCACTGTAATATTTGGGAGTTATTAATATTTCCACGAAAAACTTTAAATAAGTAGGATGTTATTGCTAAACTCCTTCTTGTCTCTAGCTTGTTATATCCCACCATACCTAAAACGAATAAAGTGGGGTACATGAGGGGATAGGATGGGTACACCCCTTAATATTAAAGGTACAAAAACCTCGTGAATTTATTCTGGATTCGCTCCAACATAATTGAATATTTATATTCATGTGGGGCCCATATAATAGATTTAAATTCAAGGTAGCTCCTTACAAGTGCATTATATAAGATAATGATTCCCTTAATATTGGTGAAATCTCCAGCTTGGCGAAGTATAAAGCCCAGGCTTTGAAAAGCTCTCTTACACACTTGCATCACGTGGTCACGGAACGTTAATTCTGTGTTAAACCCTACTCCCAGGTCCCTCACTGTCTTCACTCTCGCCATCAACGTATCATTTATATAATAGTTATAGTTAAGTGGAAGTTTTCTGCGGCCAAAAGACATTATAGAGCATTTTGAGATATTAAAATTAAACCTGTTCCTTTCACTCCACTCGACTACTCTGGTCATATCGTTTTGAAGTCTTTCACAGTCGTTTTTATCTTCGATCGCTAGGAGCAAATTAACATCATCTGCGAATAGTAGACAAACAGCATTTCTAACTACTTCTGGTAGATCGTTAACCATAATCAAAAAATGTAATGGCCCCAAAGTTTTAAGTGATAGTTAAGTTTGTAGTGTAAGTTATTTTTTATTTTTTTTATCTAGTTTTTAAAGTTACCGAATTGTAGCCTGTAAGTAAAAATTACTGCCAGTCAACATCTAAGTTTTGATATTAGAAATAATTTGTGTGTTTATGCACTGCATTTACTGGTATAATTAATATAAATTAAAACACAAATTTTGAGTAAGAAAAAAGATCTCTAATTACTTAATTTAAAGCCTTAATTTAAGGTGATTTTAATAAATAGTTTTAAGTTTAAAATTATTTTTAAATTTCGACATTGAAAATTATCCTGAATAATAAGATTTTAACGTATTAAAGATTTTCTTACCAAACTGCAAGATTTATTTGAGTTCCACCGCGATAAGAAACCTGATGACCGACCGAACCTATAGATCTTAGTTTGACAATTATCTACCAGTTTCATGCCGCCAGGTATGTTTTGTTATTAAAAAATATATCACAGCTATCTATCTGTAGATACATGTTAAAATTGAGTGATACCCACTCAATCACAGCATACTGAGAAGATACTTCACCAAATCTAATTGTGATGTGACACCAATCGACGATTATCCCACTATATGTGACAATAACCCTTATCCTGTCCTTAACCTGTGAATAGTGTTGTTGGTTGTGTATAATTTAGCCTTTAATTGTAAGACTGTCTTATATCAACTTCTGTACACAGCTGTTTTCTATTCCAAATAAATAAATAGAAATTGCTGTATATTTTTTATTTATATATAGAAATGTATTCAAGGAAAATCCCGATATGATATGGACTGGGTAACCTGGAATATGGTCGCCTGCTAGATCTATGCTTAAAACACGGCGCCTCAAGGGAGAAACATTGTGTGAGAGGCTGGAGGGTGAGGATGTGTCGCTGGACTTTGAACTACCATCACGCGCTCCCTGAGGGTCCAGCAACAGGTACCACTCGCTACTTACGTTCCTAATCTACCCTCCGAGCACGAAACTTTCGCGTTCCCACACGGACTGACCAGTGGAGGCAATCCAGAGACGAGGAACTGGACCTTTCCCGGAAAGTCTGGGAGCCGTAGGATTGCTACGTTTTACCAGCTCGCCACAAGCTGTCCTACGTTGATTGACTGCACCCACATAATAATGCAAGTGGGCGGTGGGGTCGTCACGTATTTTTATTGGAAATGGGTTATCTTAGCCACTGACAGAGACACTTCCCTTAATCGTTCCCTTATTTTCCTGTTCACTCTTACTTTTAAAAAAATGACCAAAAAAAAAATGAACGCAGCTTTTAAAAAAATGACCAAAAATTAAGTGTCTATGATGAACTACGATGTCTATGAAAAGTAGAGTAATTTTTATTATTGCTTCGAAGATGGAAGAGCGTTAGGTCGTAAGAAATTTTATTAAGAAGTTATAAAATTGTAATAAATAAGTTTATTGAGTTTAAACTTAGTTTTAGTGAGCCGTGTTCCCACAATTTATGTACAAATTATGTTTATTTATGATATGTTTGCTCTTGACTTTAGTCTGGGTCCGATCTGAGAGCGAGATAAGGCTAAGGCAGAGAGACAACGATAAAGCGAGTTCATTTCTGAAGTGAAATTCAGCTTATAACTGATTCCCGTGGCAAAAAAGCCACGGGAATCAGTGTCACGAGTATCAGAAAAAATCGAAAAATTGAGATTGTGGCGAGTGTATTGCAACTGGTGCTTTAATATTAACATATAAGACAGTAAACCTTAAGAGCTTTGAATTAAGTAAAATGTAATCACATTGTGATTAAAACTTTAATTTTAAATCAACACATGGGAATCCGTTTTCAGCTAGAACAAATGCACGGGAATCATTTTCTTACCTTCAATTTTTGAGTAATGCGGCACGAGTAGCACCTCTACTTCCCACGGCGCGCGGAGCACTATTTAGAAATAGCGCGGGGGGAGAGAACGCCTTGATAGGGATATACGCGCATTTTAGTGACGTTCTACGGGGATCAGTACTACTATCAGGACATTTTTAAAATGACTCGCAAAACAAAATATACTTTAGTCACACGTTTGATTTATTTTCATATATTATTGTTTATCTTTTTTGTTTTTAAGAACAAGTTTGTAAAGATAAATCATACAGTTAAAAAAATATAAGCAGTATTGTATCGAAATTTGGGGCGGGGACACGTCACGGGAATCAGTTTTCAGCTGTTTGATTTTTTTTAACCCTCTTTTTTTATATTATATTAAGTTTTTATTATGTCCCAGTTAGAATACCCATTTCACTATCTAAATAAAAATATACCATCTCCATGCTAATGAAAAACAAGGATGTTTTGGTCCCGGACAACGAAAATTTCAGCTCCGAAGAAATATCCTATTCATTTTTACACCCGTAAATCGATAAAACAAGATAATAGTACTGACGACCAAAATGCAACCAAATGACAACTTGGGAAATTGACGTTGACAATTTCATTCAGTAATACCATGTAAAAACTTTGCAAAAATATCCAGGGACAAATTTCGCCAGCGAGACTCTAAAATAATATTAGAAAAACAAGAACTCGATTGAACAGCACAGACTACATCGACTGAAAGCAACAAAATTACATTTTCATATTGGCGGCATAGTTCCGCTTTTGGCCGTTCTACAGATAAGTTGGTGGCACTGTACAATAAATAGGACTATCTCAAGAAAACGTCAACCCTTTTTTGAACCTGACACTGGCCTAAAATTGAATTGAATTGACATAGAAAAAATAAGTTACAAAGGTGGCGTAGGCGGTCACACGAAAAATTAAGTTAAATGCCCACTGACATAATTTTTTCTATGTCTATGTAAATGCCACTACTACATATTGTGTTCTCTATGCAACCTTTTATTTTTTTAAACTGATTTAAGAATTAACACCCTGTGCGTTCCACTTAACTTTTTTTTGCGATAGATCAAATTCTCAAGTGAACGCGCGGCAGTATATTTTTTTCTCTCTAAAGGACTACTTATTGTAGATTCTAATACAAAAAAACAGCATGAGAGTCGGCAGCCAAACAAAGGAATAGGAACGAAAATAAATACGAGTGGATGTTTTAGATTAGTGTTCCTAGTAGGGTAGGTAGAGAAGACCCTACAGGTAAAACATATATTATAGTGGTAATTGGTTTTCAGCCTTTCATCCACAATACAGCAAAACCCTGGAGTTAAAGTTTTTCATGTTTATAAATACAAAATCACTCCTCTACTGTACCTTTTAAGAATTCTTCCAGTAATGTCCGTTGAATTGATATAACGATCTACAACTTGGCAATGTGAGAAAGCAATTTCCTGGAGTTAAAGTTTTTCATGATTATAAATACAAAATCACTCCTCTACTGTACCTTTTAAGAATTCTTCCAGTAATGTCCGTTGAATTGATATAACGATCATCAACTTGGCAATATGAGAAAGCAATTAAATTGTCAAATTGTATGATTTTCCTGCCACAGAAATACTACTCTGTCCAAATGATCTAAAGGTTGTGCTGTCAACTCTTGATTAGTATTGTCTAGTTGTTTTTTTTAAATATGTATGTAAAAGAAATGAAAAATAAAAAGAAGAAAAGAAAAGAAAAATTAAAAAATAAATAAATTAACTTTTACTATTAATTGGTTGCCGACGAATATCAAGACCCAAAACAATCAATAACCGGCACCTAGGAGTATGAATTATTGTTTTAGAAAACATTTATTTTAAACTGGCACCAAAATTTATGTTTTGGCAACTAAACTCATTTTTAGGTGACAAAATGATGGCAGCAAAAAAGTAAACTTTGGGTTTCCATTTTTTTTAAACCCAGAAATATTTTTTTTTGTGACTCTGTTAATAATATTCCAAGCCAATTCATGATTTCGACTGCCCCGTTTAATTCTTTATTTTTATAAAGCAGCATTTTTGTTTCCTAGTCAGTATTAAAGTCGCAAGTTTATTTTTATCGCCGACAGATCACTTTTCAAGCAGCTTTTTGTAGTCACCCGCAGAATTCTTTTTGTGTCCTCCTAAATAATTACTCACTTTCCTGTGATAACCACGGGTGCTCCTGTTGTGCCTTTCTTAACGAACAAAAAGACTGCGTTTTGGCCAGTATAAATGCAATTGAAAGTGGCATTCATTTCCAGCTCAACATTGGGAGTAGCCAGCTCTAGTGTGACTGCATCTGTTTGTTATAAAACAATTTAAAAAAAATTACTCAAAATTTAATCTTCGGAATACGAATTAGTTTAACAAATTAAACAACTTTTCCTTTAGGTTCGTCCACAAATGTAAAGTAACTTTATTAGCATAAGCTAGCGAAACTTTAGAGAGTAATTCTACCTACAAAACTTAAAGACTTTCCTCAAGGACCTATATGAAATTCCTGCTCGCACGAGTTGTAGTTTTAGTTGAGGCAAAATTCTGGATTTGTAATTTTCTATATACACATCCTTAATTTTCACTAACTAGCAGTTATAAGAGGAGGGAAGGTATCGTCTTTTGTGACAAAATACATCACCTTTCCACCCCTTTGTGACAAAGGGGGGTTCAAAAAACATGAGTTAAGCTCGTTATAAAATGTTTCGAATTTTCATAAAAGTACAACCAGCTGATCTGATCCTTTGAAATAAAAATAATTTAATTTGTTTATTTGAATGGATTTTTTTTCCGTTTATCGACTCAATCTTCCTCAGGAAAAGTTGTTGAGTGTACTCGACTGATGCTACATATTCTGTTATTTATAGAGTACCTAGTTTTTTGCCCAGGACTTCGTTCCCGTAAGGGTTTTTAAAAATTATGGGGGTTATGTGTTATTCTGATGTATAAGCTATATTGTTGTAAAGTTTTATTATAATACGTTCAGTAGTTTTTGCGTAAAAGAATAACAAACATCCGTACATATAAACTTTTTCGTTTATAATATTAACGCGTCAACTTAGATATCCAAACGCACACTGCTTTAATGAGGTAGGGAGGGACGCGTGGATGCAGCCACTCTAACTTGAATTGAACATTAACCTATACATTTGACATATATAACAACCCCTTCCCCTTATATTTGACAAATTTTATTAGAAAAACTTTTAGTAATCTATTTTTTATGATCTCTTCAATTTTGTCGGTAACTTTCAGGTGGCGGCTCTACAGTGTTGAGTTGAGCGGTTGGCGTCGAGGAACTCAGACGGACTGAGTGTAGAGTCAGACACACTCATGGAAATAGTAGGCTCTGACTCCAAGGGCTCACTGTGGCCTGGCTTCCCTTCCTGGTACTCTGTTCTCCTTCATGAGATACTGGCTGGCCCTGATCTCTCTCTAGGGCCTCTCTATCTGGTACATCGTCTGGATTCCAGTCGACTCGTTCATAGTTCAAAGTCATTTATTTACATTAAATATGGTACAATGAGATGGTAAATTCAATTTTGTTATAATGTTCCACATATTAAGTAGGATCATGACATGCAAAAAACAGTTTGTATATTAAATTATCCAATAAATTAATTAATTTACAAATAATTCCATTAAAATATATTAAACTAATAACCAATTCATTATGTAAAAATAAAATTATAAATAACTGTACAGTTGTCGGCTATTACAACGTGTTCCTGTTAAGTGTATCGCGAGGATATTTAACGGGGTAGAGTGTGGTGAGGTACTGTAAGGTTGTAATAACTGCCAACTGCACACAACAAAATGTTAAGTAGAGAGAGCTACGCTGATCCCTAGGACCCTAACACCTAACTCCCTAACGGTGTGGGTGCAATCCTAAGACCTCAGGGGTCCCTAATCCCTACCTAACGCTGTATGTGAATGTAGTGAGTAGAACGGGATGTCTGTTACCGGAGACCTAACGTAACAGGCGGAATGGGGGAAGGAAAGGGGGTGCGCACGTCGTGCAATGTGCGCAGGGAATGGTTTCCTCACTGCCGGTCAAGCAGGCTCACAAGACCGATCTACTGACGGCTAAGGGTGTCTTGGCCACAGTGAGAGGATGCTGGAAGCATCAAGGAACTACGGCTCATCCACTGGGTAGTGGGAACTTCAATGGCAGCTCTTCCAGAGGGTTCTGGGTACTTTGGGGTGCAGGAGATGATTCAAACTTGACTGCCAGTTGATAACTAATATATTTACAAAAAACTTATGCTATTTATACAGTATTTTCTTATATTTAAATGTGGTAGTGGGAGTGTAAACTGCGACGTTTTCCTTTTCTTCGCGCGTCAGTGTTGATGAGATCGCAGCGTTGCAAATCAAAGTCCTCATTTTGGAACTGCAGCGTGCGCATGTTCAAAGGTTACTTTGGACATTCTGGCGCGACTCAGGAGCAGGATTCCATCTCATAGAGTTCTATCTCTTGTTGCTTCGTAGCCGGTTTGATGGGCACGCTATACGTGTGTCCGCGGCTGGCGGCTGGCAGTCGCTGGCTTCTGGTTGGTGCCGCTGGTTGCGCTGCCGCTCGTGTGATGCTGGGGGGTTGGATTTGTTGTAGTTCTGCTGCCGGTTCCGCTGGTTTAGTGGTGCGGTGGCGTTGTACTTTGACTCCAACCCGTCTTACAATCTGTGGACCGTAACGTAATGTTAATAAAATAGTAATTATAATAACAACTAAAAACACTGCGCTAGTTGTGTATGTGTGTGAAGTTATTTGTCTCCAGACAGTGTTATCTGATTGCGTGTGTAGTGTTTTTTCCTTGTTAATGATGTGCTCGTAAATATCTTTAGAACTTTCTATAATTTCGTCCTTTGACGGAATTTCGTTTGAATGTTTATTTAACGTAGAGTTAAAGGAGAAATCTATAGGTTTTAAATAGGAAGTACTAATTTGTACGGAATTAGATCTTTTGGCAGTTAATAGAATGTTTTAAGTTTTTAAGATGAAGTCGTCGGAGATACGTATAACCCCGACATTTGAAAGCTCAATTTCTGTACGCTGGCCATTACACATAACTGACGCCGTGACGTGGTCTTTGACCATAAATAACCACGTGTTTCGCATATTTAGTTGTTTCCAAGCTATATTGCTATTTATTTGGAAACGGTTGGTTTTGCAGTTATTTATTGTGTTATTTTTAAATAATTTAGCAATGATGCAATTTTCGTTTAATTGCATGTTCTTCACCGCCACCGGAAAGCAAATAAAGTGGGACAGCCTATGAATGCAATTTTGAAACTCGTTATGATTTAATTCAAAATATAATTCATTATTGTAATCTAGGCCGATGTATGCGTTTGGTATGGGAACCGATCACCTTTTCGAAGAATTTATGTCCGAATTTTATTTGACCGAAAACGGTTAACCTACGTCTTTTTTGCTATATGCTTCATATGCCATATTTTCAGATCATCGAAATACCATCAGACAAAAGTATCATTTTACCGAATTATGTTTCATCAATTTTCAAAATAACTTTTTACTGTTGGTCGAAGTTTCTTTTTAGCATTAAACTATTGACCGAGTTCTCTTTTGAACTTTTTACTGCTGGCCGAAGTTTTTTTTGAACTTTTTACTTTCGGCTGAAATCTTTTTAACTTTTTTCATTTGCCTCTCTTTAGCTTCATCGAAACAACAAATGGGACAGGTTAGAACATGTTTTTGTATTCCTGTTTGCTGGCACGCTTTATGCTTGCATGTTGCATGCTTGCCTGTTTGTTGCTTGCTTGCTTGCAGGCAGGTGCGGGGGCGGAGCCCCCGCCATGCAAGAAAAATAAAAGAAACATCACTCAAACCGACGGTCTAGGTTAGGTTAGGTTAGGTTAGGTTATGATTCTGCATGCCTGCTTGCTTGCATGCTATAGGTTTGCCTGTTTGCATCCCTGCTTGCTTGCATGCTGCATACTTGCTTGCATATTGCATGCTTGCATACTGCTCTTTGCTTGGTTGCATGCTGCTTGCTTGCTTTGCTTGCATGCTGCTTGCTTTCATGCTGCTTGCTTGCATGCTGTTTGCTTGCATGCATGCTGCTTGCTTGCTTGAATGCTGCTTGCTTGCATGGTGATTGCTTGCACACTGCGCGCTTGCTTGTTATAAGTAATAACTGCTATCGAATGCTAAACTAAAATAATACAGTAGTGTAATGAACGTTTGGAAAAAAAATAAGGCAAATGAAACGGTGGTGTAATGAACATATGTGAAAAAAAAATCATGGCAAATAAAACGGTGGTGTAATGAGGTGGTTGCCGAGCATAAAATCGCCAAAAAGTTTTTCGGCCAAATAAAACGATGGAGTAACGAAAAAAATCGAATTAATAATAGGTCAACTGATACAGTGGCAAACGTTACGTCGGCGAATTAAAAAAAATCGAAACAAAAAAAGTCGAAAAGTTTTCTGTCAAATGAAAATCGGTCAACATTTTTTCGAACATAAGATAGGTAACCGTTTGGTATAGTTATTGTTTGGAATGACTCATCATTGTTTTTCTTTGGAATCGGAGTGACGTATATGAACATGTACTTTGTCACCTCTTGTATTGGAAAGTAAGCGTATACTTGTATATGAGTTTGATTTTCCGCGATTTTGGTATCTAACAAAAATTGTTGTATGATTTTTAGATTAGTAGGTAATTTTTTATTTGCTGTGGTTATTATTTCACTGATATTTTTTGATGTTATAATGCTGTATACTGTGGCTTTGGAGTGGTATATCTCTAGTAAACCATTGTAGTGATAGTTTATTTCTTTTATGTAGTTGTTTGCTTCATACGTTTGAAGTACTTGGATATTTATTTTGTTGCTATCAACAGCTGAGTACCAGTTGTTAACTGAATTTAAGTAGTCTATAACCTGGTTAAGTTTTGTTTCATATTTATTTAGTTTATTTCTTATTCTTTCTTCTGTACTGTTAACCTGTGTTATAGTCGAGATCATGAATTTTGTTTGTTGGTTTGCGGACTCAATAAGTTTTTCTTGGTTTTTGTTTAGTGTATCTATGTCTTTGTAGACTTCATCGTTGACGCCAAAGGTTAGAAATTGACCTAGTAATCCTCTTTTCTTTCTAGTTTGATTGACGTCAACCAGATATTCTTTGGTTTTTTCGAACTTTGATTGTTCTTCTAGTAGATAATGTTGGAATTGTAGACAGTGGGTTTTTGTAAGTATCTCAGCTTGTTTACAAAACTGTTGGAACCGTGACTTTGCAGTTTGATTTTTGACGTGACAACGTCTTATAATTCGATAGAGCCGGCTGCACGCACGAAAAAACATGACTCATGCGGCGTTACCTCGCTCTGAGGCGTTCCATGTAAGGTTTGAAGTGCAAGCGAGAGCGCGGAACGAGCGACAAAGAAGCACAATAGGCCTTTGCGTTCGGCAGCGTTCGACAGCTGCTATACTATAGTACATTTACAAATAAATCTAACTTGATCAATTTCATTGTGATTTCCAATTACCTCCTTCTCTATATACATACAAATCTATTAAACAAATGAAATTAAAATTTTCTTTTGAAAAATGCTACCATTCCATCAGTATTTTCTTAAGACGTTGTCAGTAAACCGACTTTACAGACAACCATTTTTTTGCTAGGTCATTTTCTAGGTTTTCTCGCTTGTAATTAGTTTCGATACGGAATGTTCCTCTGTCCACATTCACCGTTCCTATCTGCTCGACACAGAACCCCGGTTTCATATTTTTCAGAGTATATGAGCTTGTACCTGTGCCAACTACTTGTAGTATAGCAAGTAGTACAATTAGTAGTTTCGAACATTTGATTTTTGGTAGGTTTCCCTTTCTTTCCCATTTGTTCGGGAGTGTTCTTTTCTCTGTTTGAACTGCATAAGCTTGTACTGTACTAGTGCTATATTCAGTTGTAGTACTTTGTATTGTAAGAGGAATCAGAGTATGTATAGGTATAGACCTTTTCTGAGTTGCGCCTGTTGGTTTTTGTAATGTTACATATCTATTATTGCATTTGACGCATTTTGTGACATGATTTCTAATGCCTTTTTTGCCTTCAATGATGCTATATCTGTGAGGTATGTACGCCAAAGCTACTCCATTTCCACCGTGCATGGATTTTTGATGTGCCGCCTGAGTGACGAATGACGTCACCTACGAAATCAAACTAAAATCTGACGTTTGCCGCCGACGGTCATCCGTCTTTTGTCGCTACTCGTGTATTGTGCTACACTAATAGCAGCGTCACAATTTTCCTTCGTGAGCCAGTAGAAGAATCGTAGAAGGAGAAATAGGTGCTATAATATAACGTCGTCTCGGAAATTCAGGAAAACCTAGTCACTCAGGCCTCTCCGAATATCGCGAATCACGAAATAACGATCCTAGTAGACAGAGGGAAAAGGAAATAAAATAAAACCTTCAGGCGGATCCTAAACTAGCAGCAAGTACGTAACTCTTCAATCGTCTCATAAGAAAGAATAAAATAAATGCATACCGCTTTACCAAAATCAAGTCATAAATAAATTTTAAAAAAAAATTTAGAATCCGCCCGAAATTTAAAGAACATCCCTATAACTTAATCCCAAAATAAATAAAATCCCTAGTGATCTTAAAGAAGATTCTACTCACCAGAGTCCAAAGTCAAGGTCACAACTTCACTCGGTACATGTAGAAAGTTTTTCTCCTAACATTTGATTGATAATCTCTTAAGTCAACTTTGGCCTGTTCCATATTCAAGTTCAAAATAAAACTGACAACTTGTAACGGAACAGAACATCATCTGTTCGTTAGTTCTCAAACATATGAAACTTAAACCTTAATGAAAGGGAAATAATTAAATAAGTATTTCATTACAATCAGTTAAGATTAAATTATTCGTTAGTAAACCTAAAACAATAATAACCTTCACTATAAAAAAAAAATGCTGAATAAAATCTCATTGGTGCTGCCATGTAACAGAGTAAGGATGCTAAATAGGACCGTATTACGTAGGTTTATAGTTCATATTGCTGTGTTGGAGGGGAAGGTGGAATGTACGGAGAACAGCTGAGAAAAGAGATGCAAAACTAAAAAGATTTTATTGAAGTCACGATTTACAGTAGAGTAATGGAATGATATTGAAAGGTGAAATACCATGTAGGTTGTATACCAAATAGACGAATGGCGCGCTTTTTGGCTGTATGGACGGCTTAGGGAGGGAAAAGAAAAAAGATGGACGCCATCTTTTTCTCCTCGGATTTTGTGGAATTGGTTGAATTTTCTTAATTTATTAATTTTATTGTTTAATTTTGTGAAATATCTTGTTTTCTTTGATTATAAAAGTTGCTTATATTAACTAAAGTAAAATCTAACTATTTATTGTATGGGATAACAAAGGAAGTAATACTTTCCTTATCCCAAAATATATTGAGTTTGGTTGTGTTAGTAAAACTCAATGTTTCTGATGAGGAGGAAAGATTAGTTAACGCGACGTTTGTCGTGGTTGGATTTATAGGCGCCTAACGGTGTCAAATGTCTATAAATTCAATACAACGCCTTATGGCGGGACCTTGTTATGAGACGAGCAAGGGATTGATTTATAATTGTATATTGTAATTCAATCTATAGTCTCCCAGTGCAGTCTTGGTTTGCACAGTGATCTCGGGGAACAGTCGAAGAAGATCCAGGCCTTAGGCACTGAGTATTGCGTGTAAATCACTACTGTTTCTGGTCTCCTATATATTATCTTACTTATTTAACCGCATTTTTATACATGCCCGCATTTCACACAAACCAAAGTTCTTTACGGCCGTGTGAATGCACATACACTCAGCTTTAGGGGTTAGGTACACGAGGAAAGCTGCCTCAAACTTCTACAGTTTAGTCAGGAGTTTCCCTTTGCACCGTGGAAAACTACATAACTCACCACACGCACACGTTTAAAGTTAAATGTGAAGTAAAATACTTCTAGCTTGTTTGTTTCACAAGAAGATAGTCTAGGAATCTTATTTAGGCAAAGACTAGGCAGGTAAAATCAAGTACATAAAGGTAAATAGGATATTCTTAGGTGTTTATTAAATTTAAGAGAAATCAGTCTAAGAACTTTACTGAAATAAAATATAATTAATTTGGTTAATTATTTTCTATGAAGATGTCTTATGTATGTAAGTAAGGCGTGAGCTTATGTACGTATATAAAATGTCTTAACAAGAAAAATCAGCGTTATGAGATAGATTGCAATATTAACTTCCTTATCTATTATTTTCTTAACTTAGATCTGAGTCTACGGCATGTGCTTGTTTCATTTATTGTATACCTGAGCTACGTGCTCACGTAGGGCCTTGACTTGAATAAGTCAAGAACTTCACAAGAGGAACAAGAGGGATCATGGAGGCTCCACTCTTTAGATAATGGATGTTCTCTGTGGAAATGAGGAGACTCCATTTCGTCGAGTTGGTATATAATGTGTGAACCATCAATGCCTAATTGAGACTATATAATACTAGCAATATTAATTTTATGATATGACCGTGTAAGGAAGACTAAATTGCATTCTATTTGCATAGGAAGGTATATAAATCCTTGAATCTGAATAATGTATGTGGGTCTCTCTCAAAAAAGTGGCACCGTAACCTGCCGTACAGTTTTTGATTAGAAAAGTATGAATTTTTGAGTTTTTTAAACTAAATGTTATATTAAAATGTTGTATCGAGTCTTTTTACATAGAGGCCAGCTATTTTAATGGCAATAAAATTAATATTTCTTGAGCAGTAAAAGTTTGTAACACCAGTTTCCCATCAACCTGCCGTGTCCTTACGCGACTTACATCGATTTAAAATCAATTTGACTGAATTAATAAAGTGATTTCTTTTGTTCTGTCCACTTTAATTGAAAGACAGTGAACTAAACATTGTTGTTTTGTAAATTATGGCTCATATTTATAAGTAAGTACTAAATTAACTTAAGTTAAACTTTGTCCGGCGTTATTTTGTCATCAACCTGTCGCCGTGAACACACACTCGTACCACTCACACTATTGCAATTTAAACCACTTTCCTCCCATGTAACAACGCACTAAGTCACTGGCTACGCATCAAAGGTGAAACACGTGTCCATTGTTGCCAAATTTTCAAGCTACCAGCAACGATCTGTCTGGATCTGGGTTTTGTAACAGGTATGTTATATTTATCCTGTGCACGATATTTTTTCAAATTGAGTCGTTTATTTAATGTGACTAAGTTGTATTCCTTCTTCAATTAGCCTATTTTCAGATAACGGTTTCTCCAGCTCAGTACAACAAAGGGTTTAGTAATAATAATTATTTTTCGGCTGATTCTCATTACTCTGTACCTATTTAACCTGCCTTGTTATGACAGGTGAAAGAGAAACTAGACAGGTGAATGAGAAACTAGTCAGATTACTATGAAAGTTGTTGATATTCTTTGTTATTTAGTACTTTCGAGTATGTTAACCAAATACCTTAACTTTTTGATTAAATCTAAAAGCTTTTTTAATCAGTATAAAAAACGTTCTTCCTTAAAATAATAGTTTATTTCATTTTGTATATTAAGGAGACTGGGCGGGTGCGTCTCCAGTGTTGTAAAGGTTGTGCTATATGTCATTCTAAAGGCCATACTAATAGCTTCATTTGATAATCTGACACCAACAACTAGACTCGTGCAGGGAAGTAACTATAAACCATTTTATTGTAACTGACCGCATTTTGATTCCATTATTTTGATCCATTGCCAGTGGCGTGTAAGGTTGTAATATATTTCCTTTTGGAAGATCATAACAATGACTTTATTTTATTAAATGACACTTAAATCGAGTATCGTACAGGGAATGAAGTATGAATCATTTTAACAGTTTTTTAAACTTTCGCGATCTGAACACATAATTCAATTATAAACCAAGTCAGAATTCGCGTGTGACCCGGTTTATAAATGAATTATGAACCATTTTACCGTAAACTGACTTTTGACCCGATATCAGTAGTGTATAAAGTCGTGACATATGTCATTTTAAAAGTCATGACAAAAACTTAATTTTATTAAATGACACTAACAAAGAGACTCGTGCAGGGAATGATATATGAATAATTTTATCGTATACTGATTCGATATTCATTCTTATTCTGTATACGACTGTATTCGATTCATAGTTAATTCTCTGCACAAGTTTCGTTCTTGGTGTTATAGCATAAAATGAAGCTATTTTTATGACCTTTAAAATGACATATAACCCAACCTTATACACCACTGAAAACCGAATAAAATACATATATGGAAACTTGTGCAGAGAATGAACTATGAATCGGATTCAGTCGTATACAGAATACATTTTTATTATTATACTTTTATCCGCCAGCAGTGGTTTATAAGATTATTGCGAATTTCATTCTAAACTTCATAAAAATAGCTTTTTTTTATTCAATGACACAAATGACGTGACTGGTGAAGGCAATGAACTGAAAAACTATTTATGGGACCTTCAAATGACATATGTCATAACCTTATATACCACTGGCAACGGATCAACGTCATCATCATCATAGGCCTTGAATTGAATATCTTTAACAGACTATTTAAACAGTCGATTGAAGACGTTTTTTTTGGTGACTAAAAAGTCCTATGCGGGAACGAGAAAGTCTCTCGCAATATGTACAGGGGAAGTCACCGGTTACTGGCATGGCTTGGTTTTGATGCCTTTTAATGCTTTTGTTCCTGAGTGTTTGGAACCAAGATTCGTCGTGCAATTTCCGCCCATCCACAACTCTCTCGCGTCATTGATCTCTGCCTGCTGCGAGCTCTTCCCATGTATGGTGTTTTATACCGAAAGCACTCATGTCCCGCTTGACTCAATCTTTAAAGCGCAGCAACGGTCTGCCAACTCCTCTCTTTGCATGCGCGACTTCACGGCGTGGCATACGAGATGGCTCCATCCGGTACTTATGCCCCAGCCAGCGCAGGCGGCTCTGCTTAAGTAGTGCCGTGTAGCTAGGCAGCTGTGTAATTTCCAAAACCCTCTTATTCGTAACCCTGTCTTCCCAAGTTATGCCTAGGATTTTATGAAGACAGCGCATATGGAAGCTGTTGAGTTGCCGTTCTTGCCTCGCATAGGTAGTCCATGTCACAGCTCCATACAAGAGTATACTCAAGATACATGCCTGATACACGATTATCTTGGTTTTAGTTGTGAGATGTTTGTTACAACATACTCTTGTATGGAACTTTCCGAACATAGTTGCTGCTTTGCCGATACGGGTGTGGATCTCTGCGTTGAGCGAGAGATTGTTCGCCACCGCAGAACCCAGGTAGCAAAACTGTCCACTACTTCTAGGCTCCCCTAAGAGTCTACGAGTCTGATTGTCGTCCAACGAAATAGTCGGCACTTCTGCACTGCCTTGTACCATAACAACTGTCTTTTTGGCATTTATTTTCATGGAAAACATTTTGCAAGCTTTCAAAAATTTGTCCAATAGTGTCTGAAGCTCGTAGGCTGTGACGGCGACGAAAGTTGCGTCATCGGCAAAGAGAAGACCGTCAATAAATAAGTCCTCGCGATTGCGTTTGGACTTGAGTAGGGCAGAATTGAACAATTTTCCATCGTTTCTCGTATGCAAATGAATACCCTGTTATATCAAAATATATAGATAGATAGATAGATAGATAATACGTTTATTCAATGACCAGCAACTTACATAAAACAAACAACTTCACACAATACACAAATATAAACAAAGAAAAAACATCAAGGGGAATCGTGATGTGAAACGCTGGTCAAGGAAGAGGTCCTGACTCAGCATAGTGTTGTGGTTGGAGCCACAACGCTGATATTCTGTCAGTGCCTTTAAAACTATACGCGCACTTCGTAGAACAAACAAAGAAAAACAGGATTAAGAGTAGGAATAAAAATATATAAGTCATATATCAAAATGGTATTATAATTATGAGCTTGTAGGTGACATATATTAATATAAGCCTATTATATAACCTTTAAAATGACATATGTCACTACTTTATACACCACTGACTGATATCGGTTCAAAAGTCAGTTTACGGTAAAATGGTTCATAATTTAGCTATAAACCGGGCCAGAATTCGCGTATATATTATGTTTATTATGTCGGGATCAAACGTAAAACATAATACACACGTGAATTCTGAATTGGTTTATAATTGAATTATGTGTTCAAATGGCGAAAGTTTAAAGTGTTAAAATGGTTCATACTTCATTCCCTGTACGATACTTGTTTTAAGTATCATTTAATAAAATAAAGTCATTGTTATGACCTTCCAAAAGGAAATATATCACAACCTTACACGCCACTGGCAATGGATCAAAATAATGGAATCAAAATGCGGTCAGTTACGATAAAATGGTTTATAGTTACTTCCCTGCCCGAGTCTGGTTGTTGGTGTCAAATTATGAAATGAAGCTATTGTTATGCTTTAAAATTACATATAACACAACCTTTACAACACTGGAGACGCACCCGCCCAGTCTCCTTTACATACAAAAAATAAAGACAGTAAAATGGTTCCTATTGATAACAATGCTCTTTATTACATAATACTTGACCTCTATATTATTTTTATACTTATAACCATAAAACATTATAAAACAATTGATGCAAACCCGTAAAATATTTTCAGAAAAAGCTTCCTTATCAAGCTGTTTAGTATATAAATATCTTATTGCCTATTCTTAGTATATAATCACATTAACCTGTGCCCGTTTCTCAATTAACCTGTACGATACCTCATTCACCTGTCCACCTATTTTTTCTGCGTACTCTCAAAGGCACAATTCTTTAAAAAACCTGTTCCCTCTTAGATATTTATATTAAAGAGGGGGAATACATTTTTTTTATATAATCAAATACGTTATTCTCATACTTTTTTGAAAATGTGCAAAAAAATTCAGGCCGTGCCACTTTTTTGAGAGAGACCCATGTGACTAAACTTCTTGGTGAAAAGTATAACCGAAGATTTACTAAAGTATTTTGAGAAACAGCTAAGATTACTTTTGAAGAAAGATCTGGCTTTACTATTTATGAATATAAATTAAAGATGGGAAACTTTTGGAGAAAATTCCATCTCTTCGAACCATGTGTATAATTAAAGATAGAATACTTTTGAAGAAAATTCTATCTTGCCTACTACTATTAATAATGAGAACTATTCACCAAGTTATAATAAACATACATAATACAGATCACTGTGAAGAAAGATCTAATTTCCACTAATTTTTAATATTCTTATTAACCTTAGGAACATTCTTCTAAGATATTGTAATAAATATATTTATTTCATTTGGTTTTGTAAAATTTCTTGCTTTGATAAGAAAGTCATTGACTCAAAATAAAGTAAATTATAAGATTAGCATCTCCTTTTATGAGTATGTATATAAGTATATATGCTTAGGATTCCTGTAGTCACCAGTCTGACTCGGCTCGACTTACTGACAAAGACAGTGTAAATTTACTGAGTCAATGCAACTTGACTTCCTCTCATCTTTTGCTGTAGAATACTAAACTATCTGATTGTTATTGAAAATAGTTAAATACTCTTCCCCCCATAAAAGGAGTACAACGGTGGGGTGCTGTCCAGTCTTTGGTCGAGGCACACAGTTCTGACAGAAGTTAGAGGGCAAAGCCCTGGCGCGGAGGTGGAGCGCTGACCTAAGCCGCAATACATAATTATTGAGATTTAATTTACCTATTTTTCATGTTTAAAAATACTTACTTTTTAATCTGTAGATATCTGGTTGAATGTTCCTCATCTTAGTAAGTAGGTACTTAAGTTTAATATCAATACCATTCTCACTAACTCTTAAAGAACCCAGGGTTACACATAAATCACAACGTAGGTCCTCTAACACTAGAATTATCACTTGGCCAAATCTAGATCAAATGAAAATTTTAGTCACTTCTTAAGGTTAGGTTAAGACTCACTTAATTTAAAGATAGGTAGGATTGTAAGGGATTTATTTATTTCTAACAGGGGGGTCGTTACAATTTGATGCGCAATGACCAGGATTGTTAGTGAGTTTGGTTTTTATAGGTTATGTAGGTTTCATTTGATCTGGACTTCTAAAAAGTGGCGATACGCCACAATTTGTTGCCGTGAAAAAGGAAGGGTTATGAGAATGGTATTTATAGATAAAGGTTGTAGGATTAGGAATAAAAAAGGAAAAATTATTGGGAAACATTTCACTGTATTTTAATCAGCTTCGATACATTAAGTTGTCTAATGTGGCACTGTTTTTCACTATCACTTATTTTATTGGGTCCTTGTAGTAAATGTCCCAGGATTTGTTACATCTTGATATAGGTCATTTAGATCCTGAGGTTACTGGGCCATTGCTTGTTTTTATAAATTTCTTCATTAAAATGTTCCTTGTTTTGGGTCAGTGGGTCTTTTTCGGGGCGAATTTTTATACTTTAAACAATAAATAAATTTCAAAAATAATAACAAATGAGCAAGAAGAAGGGAAATTGGGTGGTTTGTTTACAAAATCAACTAGAGTGTGTGTGGTAGGGAATTTTTTGTTTTAATTTGTTCACTCATCAGATAGGCAAAGGTTTAGCGAACCAATCATACAGCCAGGTATAATAAATTGTTTATTATAATTACTTGGTACACATAAAAAGGAAATAATTTATAAATCATAAAACAGTCGGTTCCTTGATAAATTATACACAATAAGTGAAAAGGGTTCTATTCATTCTTTGCTGGAGCCGAGGGCGGGAAAATAGTTCATTTTAAAACTACAAAAGTGAGATATCAGTTTAACTTACTAGGTAACCTCTCCATGTCGAAATTTTGATTCTTCTCCCAATTTTTTTGTCTTTAGTTGAAAAAAAGTTTTTTATAACCAGAAATAGAAACATTCAGCGGACAAAACGATTTGTGAAAGTTGTTGGGATCAGTGTCTTTTAATGCGCTTTAAAATAGGCCTTTTGCGACTGAGTATAATCTACTCTAAAACGGGCTTATATTTGCCTGATTCAATGACTTATCAAGCATTTGATAATGGGGCAAAATAAACAAATTTTTAGCAAAACAAACGGTTGCGTTTATTGCTTATATAATTGTATTTAATGGTCAAGGTCGTACGGTATTAGCAACAATATTGAAAAGGTAATAAACCCCAACTGTTCAGTGAAAAACAAACCTTATTCCAAGTCTGTTCAACAAATATTTAAATGAAAATAATTGGGCTTTTTTGGTCACACCAATTAATTAAATTTTCCTGGAGCAGATTTTATGTGTTTTTAAGTATCAGATTATTTATACATCAATGGCTTTTTTAATGAAAAAAATAAAAATATTTATTCCACCGCGAAAGCTCGAGAAATGAGAGTGTTTTTAAACAGTGAGTACCAAGTACTAAGCTTTGTTAATAACTTTTTAAATTATAGTGAACAATTTTTACCTTTTAGTGATGTGTTATTATTTATTAAACAAGAGTAAAATCTAAAGAACTCAAACATGGCATCTTGTAATAATGAGCGACCAAACTGGATTAAACCGAATGATCAATTCTTCCCTATGTTTTCCGAAAAATGCATGGATAGAATGATCTGGCTGATAAGGACCCTGCCAACTACGCCACCGACGAACTTAGACGGAACACCCATGTCTATTCTAGAAGTATGTCTTCTTAGAAATCACATATCTATCTCTATTTAGCCTTTGTATTCCTTTTCCAAGACTATTTCTTCTTTGCAGTTTTTCCTGTCTATGGATGAGGAAGACTTCTGCGTGATGATAAAACATTGTCCCGCGTGTACAAGCAGGGTTCTTTTTGAAGCACGTGATCGGCATTTGGAGAGAAAAGCTCGCCAGTCAGCCAACATGATTGCCCAAAAGAATGATGATGACTTGGAAATAGACATGTTGTTTGTGTAGTCTTGTTGGACGAATCAGTCAAGACAGTGGCAGCAGAAAATTTGTGTATAGAAGGTTATAGATTTTCTCTTGCGAGAGTAACTAAGTCTTAAAGAGTCAGCTCTTTTAGCCAATGAAATAATAGTTGTATTACATCGTATGTATTTAATTAAATTGACTAAAGTTAAGAGAGATTTATTCTTTTCAAGTATTTATTTATTTATTTATTTATTACATTTTTAGGCCCAGAAGCCGAAGCTCCCTAAGGGCCTTACAATTAAATAACATATTTCATTGTTATTATTATCCACAAGGGGATTGAAATTATAACATAAAGTAATCATTATTTGCACTATCAAAGGCATTCTAATGAAAAAAAGTATGCGCTTTAAAAGTATTCAACTTTTTATTTAAGTAAAATCTAATTATTATTTTGACATATCATGGAACTTTTACTGATTCATATACCAATCAATAACAATTTTAAAGATTAACAAATATAAAAAACAACAATATACATCACGAAGTATTAACTTAACAAAATCTTATGTAGGTTTTTTTACAAAATCTTTGCTACAAATTATAAAATACATCGTAAATTATATTAATACCTAAGAATAAAACTATGTTAAATACAGATAATCAAAAAAAGACAAGGAGTTACAAAAATAAATAATATTGTATGTACAAAAAGTATCTGTAAGAGAAAGAAGGTACAAATATAATCAAGTGGATAATTGAGTTTTAAAAATGAAAAAAAAAAACAAATTATTAAAGCTAGCTGATATGCATCACAAATAAATTGAGATCTTAAATTAACTTACTTATTCTAAATACAAACTGTTATAGCCTCTAATTTTTGGATATTTGAGATCATTCATTAGTTCCACTATTCACTTTCATTACAACTTGAGTCACTATCTTTTACACTCGGAAGTTCACATAATAAACAATATTGTATGTACAAAAAGTATCTGTAAGAGAAAGAAGGTACAAATATAATCAAGTGGATAAATGAATTTTAAAAAGGAAAAAGAAATCAAAGTATTAAAGCTAGCTGATATGCACCACAAACAAATTGAGATCTTAAATTAACTTACTTATTCTAAATACAAACTGTTATAGCCTCTAATTTTTGGATATTTGAGATCATTCAGTAGTTCCACTATTCACTTTCATCACAACTTGAGTCACTGTCTTTTACACTCGCAAGTTCACACTTGGCTCCACTTATTTTTAAAATTTCCATCATTTGTTGGTCGTTTTTTTCATAAGCCAAATGATACGCAGTCTGGCCTGCAAAGTTTACGGCTTCTAAATTGATGTCCGGTCTCCCACACAACCATTTGGCGATTTTGTAATTTTTCTTCTGGACACAGCAGTGCAGTGGAGTGAAACCACCGCATCTTTCATGGCCGTTGACATCAGCCCCAAGCTCCAAGATGATTTCCATCATCTCTTCTGCATAATATTCTTTGCTCTTCACAATAATATGAGTGCACTGATAACCGTTATAGTTATGTGCATTTACAATGGTTGGGATTGGGCAATCTAGTGATCTTGCTGCTCTGTGAAGAAGAGATATAGAGTTTGCTTCACATACCTCGTGGAAGAAGTTCTCTCCCAAATGATTTCTGTGACTTAGCATTTCAATCAGCTTGTCGTATATCATCTTCAATATTCCTTTTTTAAACAAACTTGTGCCGATCCCGTGTAAAAGTGAATTATTAAACCGGAGAACCCGATATTTATTATGTTTCTTATCAGGAACCAATTGTTACTTAGCCACGGGGCCATTCAATTGCGATAAATGGTCGGGTAAAACCGAAGCCGTGTTTCCCAGTTTATTTATGTCGCTCTTATCGGGAATTTCTGAAGTACACAGGAACATGTAACACTTTAATATTTAGTCTTCTCACTCATGTCATGTTATTAAATCACTTAATAGTCCAGCGCAGTTAATAAAAATCTCTTGTATTAATTAACTAATTATGGTATCTCTTCCTAAAATCCTTCTATCGATAACACATGCTTAATTACTTTGTAAATGAACATATACTGCTTTAATGCGATAACACTCGAGTGTCTCATCCTCCGCATTTTTAGAACAGTATTCTGAACAGATATTGTTCCTTCTTTTCTTAACTGTTCTAGCGCGTTATCTATAGCGCAGAATGTTCCTGTTCTACCAACCCCGCTGAACAATGAACAACAACTGGCCCTGGCTTTTGGCTATTGTC